>WNWK01008306.1:0-77500 GCA_009830355.1 Cherax destructor | reverse complement strand
GTAGTGGTGATGATGGTAGTGGTGGTGATGGTAGTGGTGATGATGGTAGTGGTGGTGATGGTAGTGGTGGGGGTGATGGTAGTGGTGTTGATGGTAGTGGTTGTGATGGTAGTGGTGATGATGGTAGTGGTGGTGATGTAGTGGTGGTGATGGTAGTGGTGGTGATGGAGTGGTAGTGGTGGTGGATGGTAGTGGTGGTGGTTGATGGTAGTGGTGATGATGGTAGTGGGGTGATGATATTAGAGAGTGGTGGTGATGATGGCAGTGGTGGTGATGGTGTGGTGTGATGGTAGTGGTGGTGATGTTAGTGGTTGTGATGATGGTAGTGGTGGTGATGATGGTAGTGGTGATGGTGATGATGATGGTGGTGATGTAGTGGTGGTGATGGTAGTGGTGGTGATGGAAGTGGTGTAGGGGTAGTGGTGGTAATGGTGGTAGTGGTGGTAGTGATGGTGGTGATAACATGACAGTAGTCACATTCTGGTATGCTACACTGAGAGACTTTTTAACAACATACAAGATACTTAGAGCAGTTGTCAAAGCTGACAGGAACAAGCTGATTGATGTGTGAGACACAGTGTGAGACAGTGAGAGACACAGTGTGAGAGACACTGTGAGACACAATGTGAGACACAGGGTGAGACACAGGGTAAGACACAGTGTGAGGCACAGGGTAAGACAATGTGAGACACAGGGAGAGACACAGTGTGAGACACAGTGTGAGACACAGTGTGAGACACAGGGTGAGACACAGTGTTAGACACAGTGTGAGACACAGTGTGAGACACAGGGTGAGACACAGTGTGAAGCACAGTGTGAGACACAGGGTGAGACACAGTGAGACACACAGGGCGAGACACAGGGTGAGGCACAGTGTGAGACAGTGTGAGACACAGTGTGAGACACAGTGTGAGTCACAGGGTGAGACACAGTGTGAGACAGAGTGAGTCACAGGGTGAGATACAGTGTGAGACAGTGTGAGACAGTGTGAGACACAGTGTGAGACACAGTGTGAGACACAGTGTGAGACAGTGTGAGACAGTGTGAGACACAGTGTGAGACACAGTGTGAGACAGTGTGAGACAGTGTGAGACACAGTGTGAGACACAGTGTGAGACACAGTGTGAGACAGTGTGAGACAGTGTGAGACACAGTGTGAGACACAGTGTGAGACAGTGTGAGACAGTGTGAGACACAGTGTGAGACAGTGTGAGACAGTGTGAGACACAGTGTGAGACACAGTGTGAGACACAGTGTGAGACACAGTGTGAGACACAGTGTGAGACACAGTGTGAGACACAGTGTGAGACAGTGTGAGACAGTGTGAGACACAGTGTGAGACACAGTGTGAGACAGTGTGAGACAGTGTGAGACACAGTGTGAGACACAGTGTGAGACACAGTGTGAGACACAGTGTGAGACACAGTGTGAGACAGTGTGAGACAGTGTGAGACACAGTGTGAGACACAGTGTGAGACACAGTGTGAGACACAGTGTGAGACACAGTGTGAGACAGTGTGAGACACAGTGTGAGACACAGTGTGAGACAGTGTGAGACACAGTGTGAGACACACTGAGACACAGTGTGAGACACAGTGTGAGACAGTGTGAGACAGTGTGAGACACAGTGTGAGACACAGTGTGAGACACAGTGTGAGACACAGTGTGAGACACAGTGTGAGACAGTGTGAGACAGTGTGAGACACAGTGTGAGACACAGTGTGAGACACAGTGTGAGACAGTGTGAGACAGTGTGAGACAGTGTGAGACACAGTGTGAGACAGTGTGAGACACAGTGTGAGACAGTGTGAGACAGTGTGAGACACAGTGTGAGACATAGTGTGAGACAGTGTGAGACAGTGTGAGACAGTGTGAGACCGTGTGAGACAGTGTGAGACAGTGTGAGACACAGTGTGAGACAGTGTGAGACACAGGGTGAGACACAGTGTGAGACAGTGTGAGACACAGTGTGAGACAGTGTGAGACACAGGGTGAGACACAGTGTGAGACAGTGTGAGACACAAGGTGAGACACAGGGTGAGACACAGTGTGAGACAGTGTGAGACACAATGTGAGACACAGTGTGAGACAGTGTGAGACAGTGTGAGACACAGGGTGAGACACAGTGTGAGACAGTGTGAGACACAGGGTGAGACACAGGGTGAGACACAGTGTGAGACACAGTGTGAGACACAAGGTGAGACACAGTGTGAGACAGTGTGAGGCAGTGTGAGACACAGGGTGAGACACAGCCTTAGGGTGGTGTATAATGGAATGAGTTGGAAGACGTAGAGGCAAACACCATACACAGTTTCAAGGGTAGGTATGATAGGGATCAAGAGGCCACAAATCAATAATACCGGCGATTATGATTTAAGAAGCGGGGGGGAAGGAGCCTAGACTCGAACCCCTGCAACCACAAATAGGTGAGTACAAATAGGAGAGTACACAGGTGTCACTCACATCATCACTGTCTTGTCAACACTACAGATCAGAAGCTCCTTCAAACTGCAATATTTCCACCACTCTTCAGAGTTCATACACTGAACTTCCCACCTCCAGGACTCAAGTCCAGCTAACCGGTTTTCCTGAATCTCTTCATGAATGTTACTTTGCTCACACTCCAACAGCACGTCAAGTCATAAAAACCACTTTCCTCCACTCACTCCTATTTAACACGCTCACACACGCTTGCTGGATGTCCAAGCCCGTCGCACACAAAACCTCTTTTACCCCCTCCCTCCAACCTTTCCCTCCACTACAGATTTATGCACCCTCCAGATCGTCCAGTTTTGTTCTATCCTCTCTAAATGTTGGAACCACCTCAAGAACCCCACCTCAGCCCACTGGACAATACTTTTAGTAACCCCGCACCTACTGATCACCAGACACGAATTCTCTGCATAATATTTACACCACGCATTGCCCTCAGACACGACATCTCCACTGCCTCCAGTCTCCTCCTCGCTGCAACCTTCACAACCCATGCTTCACACCCATGAACGAGTGTTGGTACCACTATGGATACGGTTATTTGTGTCCACAGATGCTTCAGTGTACCACTCACCTTTTTTTTTTCTCGTCAGTTGTACGGTTCACCTGGCCTTTCAAGACCGGTACACTGGCACGTCCCAGATACCTGAACACATTCACTCATACTCCAGTCTTCCACTCTCATATCTAATCTTTTATTACCTATGTTTTATATTATTCTCATCACTTTGTTTTTCGTTTCTATGTCCTCCAACAACCTCTTCAGAACCTCCTAAAAGCACAGTGTCATCTGCAAAAAAGCAACTATGACAACTCTCACTGTATATTAAATATTTTATCTTAATCTCCCACGTCTCCTCAACACCCTAGCATTCACTTCTCTTACAATTCCACCTATAAATATGTTAAACAACCACGGTGTCATCACTCATCCCTGTCTAAGGCCTACTTTTACTAGAAAATAATATCACTTCCTCTACATACCTTAACCTGAGCCTCATTATCCTCATAAAAACTCTTCACTGCTTTCAGTAACCTACCGTCTATTCCATACACTTGCAACATCTGCCACATTGCTCGCCTGGTCACAGGCCAGGCCGCGGGGGTTTTGACCAACGAAACCCTCTCCAGGTATACTATCTTAATGTCTTTTCTAAATTCATAAATACAACAAAAACTTCCCTACCTTTATCTAAATACTCTTCACTTATATGTTCCAATGTAAACACTTGATCTACACACTCCCTACCCTTCCTAAAGCCTCCTTGTTCATCTGCGATCTTGCTCTCTCTCTCTCTTACACTTAATTCTTTCAATAATAACTCTACTATACACTTCACCTGGAATACTTAACAGGCTTATTCCCCTATAATTTTTACACTCTCTTTCATCCCCTTTTTCTTTATACAAAAGTACTATACATTCTCTCTGCCAATCCCTGGGTACCACTCCACCTTTCTCTGCCAATCCCTGGGTACCACTCCACCTTTCTCTGCCAATCCCTGGGTACCACTCCACCTTTCTCTGCCAATCCCTGGGTACCACATCACCTTTCATACATCAATTGAACAAAAGTACCAACCATTCCAATACTATATTTACAACTCCTTTTAACATTTCTGTCTTGATCCCATCAAGCCCAGCTGCTTTACCCCATTCATTCTGCCCACTGTCTCACGCACCTTCCCCACACTCACGTCTGTCTCTTTATCTCTCTCTCTCTCTCTCTCTCTCTCTCTATATATATATATATATATATATATATATATATATATATATATATATATATATATCGTTGCCGAATAGGTAAAACTGGCCGTTTAACAAGAACTCGTTTAAAATTAAGTCCTTTCTAAAATTTTCTCTTATACGTTTAAAGATATTTTTTTTTCATTTATGTTAATGTAAAAATTAATAATTTTGTACCAAAAGAACCTTAGAAAACTGACCTAACCTTATTATAACAAGCGCAATTTAATTTAGCCTAATCCAACTTAATATATTTTAGATAAGTTTACAATAATTTATTAAACAAACACATTGAAATATATTTTTTTTTCGTTACGTTCAGAATGATTTTTTCGAAATTATTGCATACACAAATTTTCACTTGCCTTATTCGCCAAGAAGAGCGTTGCTATTTAAGCCAAAAATCGCAAGTTTTACCTATTCGGCACGACAATATTTATATATATATATATATATATATATATATATATATATATATATATATATATATATATATATATATATATATATATTATTAACACATCGGCCGATTCCACCAAGGCAGGGTGGCCGAAAAAAGAAAAACTTTCATCATCATTCACTCCATCACTGTCTTGCCAGAGGGGTGCTTACACTACAGTTATAAAACTGCAACATTAACACCCCTCCTTCAGAGTACCGGTACTGTACTTCCCATCTCCAGGACTCAAGTCCAGCCTGCCGGTTTCACTGAATCCCTTCATAAATGTTACTTTGCTCACACTCCAACAGCACGTCAAGTCCTAAAAATCATTTGACTCCATTTGCTCCTATCTAACACGCTCACGCACGCTTGCTGGAAGTCCAAGCCCCTCGCACACAAAACCTCCTTTACCCCCTCCCTCCAACCTTTCCTGGGCGACCCCTACCCCGCCTTCCCTCCACTACAGATTTATACACTCTCGAAGTCTTCTATTTTGTTTTATTCTCTCTACATGTCCAAACCATCTCAACAACCCCTCCTCAACTCTCTGAATAATAGTTTTGGTAATCCTGCACCTCCTACTAATCTCCAAACTCCGAATTCTCTGCATTATATTTACACCACACATTGCCATCAGACATCACATCTCCATTGCCTCCAGCCTTCTCCTTGTTGCAACATTCACCACCCATGCCTCACACCCATACAAGAGAGTTAGTATAACTATACTCTCATACATTCCCCTCTTTGCTTTCTTGGATAAAGTTCTTTGTCTCCACAAACTCCTCAGTGCACCATTCACCTTTTTCCCCTCATCAATTCTATGATTCACCTCATCTTTCATAGACCCATCTGCCGACATGTCCACTCCCAAATATTTCAATACATTCACCTCCTCCATACTCTCTCCCTCCAATCTGGTATCCAATCTTCCGTTACCTAATTTTTTGGTTATCCTCATCACCTTACTCTTTCTTATATGTTAATTCTTACATGGCTGCAACAATTCACAAATAAGCCACAATACCACGAAACTAGATTTTATATATGTTGAGTACCTCTTTTGTTATATGTTGAGTACCTCTTGTTATATGTTGAGTACTTATTGTATTATATGTTGAGTACTTCTTGTTCTATGTTGAGTACTTCTGGCTATATTTTAATGTATTTCTGGTCATAAGATATTTTAAGAACCTCTTATAATAAGATTATTTAAGTACCTTTTCGTATAGTATAAGAACCTCTGGTCATAAGCTATAAGTGCCTATGTTGTTATTAAGATATTTTAATTTCAGTTGAGAGAGTGTTGATACTAGCGTGTCCTGGCTGAACATTACTTGCTCTTCTCTGGGTACTCACCAGACAGTACACCTCAAGAGGCAGTACATCACCTCCCATCTTAACTCATCTACGACACCATCACTTTATTTTAGTGACCAAAGTATTGTTGATAATAATAATAATCCAGCAGGCGTGCGTGAGCGTGTCAACGCAGGAGCGAGTAGAGCCGAGTGATTGCTATGACTTGTGCTCTCGGAGTGGGAGCTAGGTCAGGGGTGGAAAAGTGGCTAGCAGAACTAGAGCCCTGGAGGAGGGAAGTACAGTGCCTACACTCTGAAGGAGGAGTGGAGAAGCTACAGTTCTGGATGCCATTGGAATTGTGGTACAAGTGTTTGTCAGGCAAGACACCTATGTAATAAATGACTGTGAAGCTGTCTCCTCTCCAGCGTCACTCTACCTCGGCTGGAGTCCATACCACAGACCAGTGTGTCCATAACAGACCAGTGTGTCCATAACACAGACCAGTGTGTCCATAACACAGACCAGTGTGTCCATAACACAGACCAGTGTGTCCATAACATACCAGTGTGTCCATAACAGACCAGTGTCCATAACACAGACCAGTGTGTCCATAACAGACCAGTGTGTCCATAACACAGACCAGTGTGTCCATAACACAGACCAGTGTGTCCATAACAGACCAGTGTCCATAACACAGACCAGTGTGTCCATAACAGACCAGTGTGTCCATAACACAGACCAGTGTGTCCATAACACAGACCAGTGTGTCCATAACAGACCAGTGTGTCCATAACACAGACCAGTGTGTCCATAACACAGACCAGTGTGTTCATAACAGACCAGTGTGTCCATAACACAGACCAGTGTGTCCATAACAGACCAGTGTGTCCATAACACAGACCAGTGTGTCCATAACACAGACCAGTGTGTCCATAACACAGACCAGTGTGTCCATAACATACCAGTGTGTCCATAACAGACCAGTGTCCATAACACAGACCAGTGTGTCCATAACAGACCAGTGTGTCCATAACACAGACCAGTGTGTCCATAACACAGACCAGTGTGTCCATAACAGACCAGTGTCCATAACACAGACCAGTGTGTCCATAACAGACCAGTGTGTCCATAACACAGACCAGTGTGTCCATAACAGACCAGTGTGTCCATAACAGACCAGTGTGTCCATAACAACCAGTGTGTCCATAACAGACCAGTGTGTCCATAACACAGACCAGTGTGTCCATAACAGACCAGTGTGTCCATAACAGACCAGTGTGTCCATAACAGACCAGTGTGTCCATAACAGACCAGTGTGTCCATAACAGACCAGTGTGTCCATAACAGACCAGTTGTGTCCATAACACAGACCAGTGTGTCCATAACAGACCAGTGTCCATAACACAGACCAGTGTGTCCATAACAGACCAGTGTGTCCATAACACAGACCAGTGTGTCCATAACAGACCAGTGTGTCCATAACAGACCAGTGTGTCCATAACAGACCAGTGTGTCCATAACAGACCAGTGTGTCCATAACACAGACCAGTGTGTCCATAACAGACCAGTGTGTCCATAACAGACCAGTGTGTCCATAACAGACCAGTGTGTCCATAACAGACCAGTGTGTCCATAACAGACCAGTGTGTCCATAACAGACCAGTGTGTCCATAACAGATCAGAAGCAAGATTGAGTTAAGGATCACATGAAAACAATCACATAATAAAGAAGATGGAGTAAAGGATCACATAAAAACAATCACATAATAAAGAAGATGGAGTTAAGGATCACATAAAACAATCACATAATAAAGAAGATGGAGTTAAGGATCACATAAAAACAATCACATAATAAAGAAGATGGAGTTAAGGATCACATAAAAACAATCACATAATAAAGAAGATGGAGTTAAGGATCACATAAAACAATCACATAATAAAGAAGATGGAGTAAAGGATCACATGAAAACAATCACATAATAAAGAAGATGGAGTTAAGGATCACATGAAAACAATCACATAATAAAGAAGATGGAGTTAAGGATCACATAAAAACAATCACATAATAAAGAAGATGGAGTTAAGGATCACATAAAAACAATCACATAATAAAGAAGATGGAGTTAAGGATCACATAAAAACAATCACATAATAAAGAAGATGGAGTTAAGGATCACATAAAAACAATCACATAATAAAGAAGATGGAGTTAAGGATCACATAAAACAATCACATAATAAAGAAGATGGAGTTAAGGATCACATAAAAACAATCACATAAGTAACAAGATGGGAGTAAAGGATCATATAATAATTTTTAAATCTCACTAATTATTGACGTGTGGTAAGTGACAGAAAATCAAATTGGAAAGAGAAGCGCTGCCGGAGGACCGTCTGGGATATACTTAATATAACTATACAAAAATATAGTAATAATATAACTATACATAGATATATAGTAATAATATAACTATACAAAAATATAGTAATAATATAACTATACATAGATATATAGTAATAATATAACTATACATAGATATATAGTAATAATATAACTATACATAGATATATAGTAATAATATAACTATACATAGATATATAGTAATAATATAACTATACATAGATATATAGTAATAATGTAACTATACATAGATATATAGTAATAATATACCTATACATAGATATATAGTAATAATATAACTATACATAGATATATAGTAATAATGTAACTATACATAGATATATAGTAATAATATAACTATACATAGATATATAGTAATAATGTAACTATGCATAGATATATAGTAATAATGTAACTATACATAGATATATAGTAATAATATAACTATACATAGATATATACCAATAATATAACTATACATAGATATATAGTAATAATGTAACTATACATAGATATATAGTAATAATATAACTATACATTGATATATAGTAATAATATAACTATACATTGATATATAGTAATAATATAACTATACATAGATATATAGTAATAATGTAACTATGCATAGATATATAGTAATAATATAACTATACATAGATATATACCAATAATATAACTATACATAGATATATAGTAATAATATAACTATACATATATATATAGTAATAATATAACTATACATAGATATATAGTAATAATGTAACTATACATAGATATATAGTAATAATATAACTATACATAGATATATAGTAATAATATACCTATACATAGATATATAGTAATAATATAACTATACATAGATATATAGTAATAATGTAACTATACATAGATATATAGTAATAATATAACTATACATAGATATATAGCAATAATATAACTATACATAGATATATAGTATTAATATAACTATAAATAGATATATAGTAATAATGTAACTATACATAGTTATATAGTAATAATATAACTATACATAGATATATAGCAATAATATAACTATACATAGATATATAGTAATAATATAACTATACATAGATATATAGCAATAATATAACTATACATAGATATATAGTAATAATATAACTATACATAGATATATAGTAATAATATAACTATTCATAGATATATAGTAATAATATAACTATACATAGATATATAGTAATAATATAACTATACATAGATATATAGTAATAATGTAACTATACATAGATATATAGTAATAATATAACTATACATAGATATTTTTTTTTTTCAACAAGAAAATCCCCAAAAAGAAAATACTTTCATCATCATTCAACACTTTCACCACACTCATACATAATCACTGTCTTTGCAGAGGAGCTCAGATACGACAGCTGAGAAAAGTCCCTCCCAGCTGTCACTATCCCAGACCCCTCCTTTAAAGTCCAGGCATTGTACTTCCCATTTCCAGGACTCAAGTCCAACTAAATCAATTAACTGGTTTCCCTGAATCCCTTCACACAATGTTACCCTGCTCACACTCCAACAGATCGTCATGTCCCAAAAACCATTCGTCTCCATTCACTCCTATCTAACACGCTCACACATGCTTGCTGGAAGTCCAAGCCCCTCGCCCACAATACCTCCTTTACCCCTTCCCTCCAACCTTTTCTAGGACGACCCCTACCCCGCCTTCCTTGCCCTACAGATTTATACGCTCTCCAAGTCATTCTACTTTGATCCATTCTCTCTAAATGACCAAACCACCTCAACAACCCCCCTTCAGCCCCCTGACAAATACTTTTAGTAACTCCACACCTTCTCCTAATTTCCACATTCCGAATTTTCTGCATAATATTTACACCACACATTGCCCTTAGACAGGACATCTCCACTGTCTCCAGCCTCCTCCTCGCTGCAGCATTTGCAACCCATGCTTCACACCCATATAAGAGTGTTGGTACCACTATACTTTCGTACATTCCCTTCTTTGCCTTCATGGATAACGTTTTTTGTCTCCACAGATACCTCAATGCACCACTCACCTTTTTTCCTTCATCAATTCTATGGTTAACCTCATCCTTCATAAACCCATCCGCTGACACGTCAACTCCCAAATATCTGAACACATTTACCTCTTCCATAATCCCTCTCTCCAATGTGATATCCAATTTTTCTTTATTTAAATCGTTTGATACCCTCCTCACCTTACTCTTATCTATATTCACTTTTAACTTTCTACCTTTACACACTCTCCCAAACTCGTCCACTAACCTTTGCAACTTTTCTTCAGAATCTCCCATAAGCACAGTATCATCAGCAAAAAGTAACTGTGTCAACTCCCATTTTGCATTTAATTCTCCATAATTTAATCCTACCCCTCTCCCCAACACCCTAGCATTTACTTCTTTTACAACCCCATCTATAAATATATTAAACAACCATGGTGACATTACACATCCCTGTCTAAGACCTATATAGTAATAATATAACTATACATAGATATATAGTAATAATGTAACTATACATAGATTTAGTAATTATGAGACCGTGAATAGATATATTAATAATTGGACTATACATAGACGTATTAATAATGGAACTAGACATAAATATAGTAAGAAGTCTTGCCTCAAGAACCCACTAGCAGAACCATAAAAATGGAACCAGAAAGACAGAGTTGAGCCTAACACAGCCAGCGGTGTCTGAGGCTCACTCTCCATGGGAAATACAATAGAAAATAATATGTCTAAAAAAAATCTCAGATGAGTCAAGAATTAGAAAAAAAAATAAAGCTAACCCAATTTGCTTTAACTGTCTTACTTAAAAAAATTATTATACTAACACACGCAAATGTATATAGTGATGCTGGCTACCTTGTGTGAGTGATGGGGATTGATGATGGTAATAGGTGCATTGATGGTCCTATCATGTGCATTGATGGTCCTATCATGTGCATTGATGTCTGATGCTAACGTGTGCTTTGATGGTTGATGATCCTAATGTGTAACTTGATGGTTGATGATCCTAACGTGTAACTTGATTGTTGATGATCCTAACGTGTAACTTGATGGTTGATGATCCTAACGTTTAACTTGATGGTTGATGATCCTAACGTGTAACTTGATGGTTGATGATCCTAACGTGTAACTTGATGGTTGATGATCCTAACGTGTAACTTGATGGTTGATGATCCTAACGAGTACATTGATGGTTGATGATCCTAACGTGTAACTTGATGATTGATGATCCTAACGTGTAACTTGATGGTTGATGATCCTAACGTGTACATTGATGGTTGATGATCCTAACGTGTAACTTGATTGTTGATGATCCTAACGTGTAACTTGATGGTTGATGATCCTAATGTGTAACTTGATGGTTGATGATCCTAACGTGTAACTTGATGGTTGATGATCCTAACGAGTACATTGATGGTTGATGATCCTAACGTGTAACTTGATGGTTGATGATCCTAACGTGTACATTGATGGTTGATGATCCTAACGTGTAACTTGTGGTTGATGATCTAACGGTAACTGTGGTTGATGATCCTAACGTGTAACTTGATGGTTGATGATCCTAACGTGTAACTTGATGGTTGATGATCCTAACGAGTACATTGATGGTTGATGATCCTAACGTGTAACTTGATGGTTTATGATGATAACATGTGTATTGATGATGGTAAAGTAGCATTGTTTTTTGATGATGACAACATGACATTGATGTTTGATGATTGTAATGTATCATTGATATTTAATGATTGTAATGTATCACAACATCATTACCATCACCACAACAACATCATCATCACCACAACATCACTATCACAACATCATTACCATCACCACAACAACATCATCATCACCACAACATCACCACCACAATATCATCACCATCACAACTTCACTACTACAATATCATGACCACAACAGCATCACTATCACCACAACATCATCCCCATCACCACAACATCATCACCACCACCACAACATCATCACCATCACCACAACATCACTATCACCACATCATCACCACCACCACAACATCATCACCATCACCATCACCATCACCTTATCATCACCATCACCACAACATTATTACCCTCACCACAACATCACCATCATTTCAACATCATCATCACCACAACATTATTAACCTCACCACAACATCATCACCATCACCTCAACATCACCATCATCACAACACCATCTCCCACTTACCTCCTTCAGAGTGGTATTCGAAGTGGGTTAAAGTGGCTAGGTGTGACCCACAACACTGGCCCAGCTCCTCGCCAACCCACGCAACACATCGCCTCTCAGTCCTCTCAAACACCAGGCAAAACAATGTTAACATGCATAAAAAAAACGAATCTGGCGTAAGAATTCCTTCATTGTAAAATTTATGTTGGTTGATGCGAGTGTTCGGACGCGGGCAATATCAGGGAGCAGCGATTTGTCGGAGCTGGAGTCGACACAATATTTGGAAAATGGTGGAAGGAGAACGCCAAAACTTTAGTCAAACAACTGCGCCCTGATTGGTCCACACCGATCAATGTTTGTCTCAACACGCTGCTGATTGGCTAAAAGGCGTGGCTTGGTTTGGTAGGCGGAGCCTGGCGGGAGAGGGACCAATGAACGGGTGGTATTCTGGAAGGCGGTGGGCGGGGTGTGGTGTCGCGGGCGGATATTCTAAAAGTTGGTATCCCGTATTGAGGGAGGTTACTGAGCGCTGAGGCGCGGCAGAGAGCTGTGTTACACTGCCGCTCTGTGTTACTCCCTTACCCACACGTGTGATGGAGGCGGTGTGTGGGCGTGAGTCCCCGGTATCGCCGCCCACGGTGGTGGCGCCCGTGGCTGTCAAGGCTGTGAGTGAAGCCCACGCGATGCCCACTGACCAGCAGCGCCTGCTGTACCAGCTGGCCCTGGCCGAGCGCCTCCGTCTGGCCTCCGCTGGCCTGGCCTGGGCCAGACCCCCGCTCTCACCCCACCATCACCACCTCCAGGAGGCCACCATGGGCGGCATGATGGGCGGTCTCATGAGCAACCACATCATGGGCGGCCTGGGATCACCACTGATGGGCGGCCTCAACACCGCAGGCTTCGGGAACGCGCTGATGGGCGGCCCCGCGGGTCCGCCGGTCACCGCAGCCTACCCGCACCCGCCTCACCCGCTCTATGGTTACCGCCTGATGGACCCGCGGGTCCTGTTGCCCCGGGGCCCCGAGGAACCCAAGCCTCAGCACTCATACATCGGTCTCATCGCCATGGCCATCCTCAGCAACCCTGAGAAGAAACTGGTCCTTAGCGACATCTACCAGTACATCCTGGACCACTACCCGTATTTCCGGTCCAGAGGACCCGGCTGGCGCAACTCCATTCGTCACAACCTCTCCCTCAACGACTGCTTCGTCAAGGCTGGCCGCTCCGCGAACGGCAAGGGCCACTACTGGGCCATCCATCCCGCTAACATCGACGACTTTCGGCGAGGTGACTTCCGTCGGCGGCGCGCCCAGCGCCGCGTCCGGAAGCACTTAGGTCTGGCCGTGGATGACGACTCTTCACCGGAGCCGCCCTCGCCCACGACCGCCCTCACTCTTGCCCACGACACGCCCATGGCCGCCCACCACACCGCCCTCACCGCCCCAGATGACGCCTCCTCCCAGCCACAGGCATCTCCAGGCTCACACCCGCTCCCCGCCGCGCCCCGCAAGCGGCAGTTCGACGTGGCCAGCCTCTTGGCCCCTGACGACAAAGTGGCCAAGACCCGTCGACACACTGACGACCAAGATTCGGCTGAGATTGACGTCGTTAGTGACGACCCCGGTGACGACTCTGGTCCCGTCGCCACCGCCGCTAGATCCACCTCCCCAGGTCCCGCAGACGACGACCACGACGACGATGACCACGACGAGGACGTGGAGGAGCGCCCCTGGTCCCTGCTGGGGTGGGTGTCAGGGGCGTCCTGGCCCATACCCACCACCACAAGTAACGACTCGCACCCACGACCCACACACGACCCTTCCACTGCCCAGTGAACCTACAACAGGTACCTACTATAAACATCACGTGACCTACAGTATACACTGGTGACCTACAATAGACGCCATGAAAGATACAATAGGTGCTGTGTAACATACAATAAGATACAATAAGCGCTATGTGACCTGCAATAAGTGCTATGTGACCTGCAATAAGTGCTATGTGACCTGCAATAAGCGCTATGTGACCTACAATAGATGTCATGAAACTCAGTAGGTATTGTGTGACCTACACTCTGGCCTAAGAGACACCAGGTGACCTCCACCAGGAGGGTCACCATGAAAGATGTCACTCATCTCCCACAACACACTCTGGGAGGCCCAGAGAGATCAATCATCTCCCACAACACACTCTGGGAGGCCCAGAGAGATCAATCATCTCCCACAACACACTCTGGGAGGCCCAGAGATCAATCATCTCCCACAACACACTCTGGGAGGCCCAGAGAGATCAATCATCTCCCACAACACACTCTGGGAGGCCCAGAGAGATCAATCATCTCCCACAACACACTCTGGGAGGCCCAGAGAGATCAATCATCTCCCACAACACACTCTGGGAGGCCCAGAGAGATCAATCATCTCCCACAACACACTCTGGGAGGCCCAGAGAGATCAATCATCTCCCACAACACACTCTGGGAGGCTCAGAGAGATCAATCGTCTCCCACAACACACTCTGGACACTCATCTCCCACAACACACTCTGGGGGGCTCAGAGAGATCAATCATCTCCCACAACACACTCTGGTAGAATTAGGTTAATCATCTCTCACAACACACTCTGGGTTGGTCAATCGTCTCCCACAACACACTATGGGATTCCCAGAGAGGTTAATCATCTCCCACAACACACTCTGGGAGGCTTATCTCCCACAACACACTCTGGGTCACTCATCTCCCACAACACACTATGGGAGGCTCAGAGAGGTTAATCATCTTCCACAACACTATGGGAGGCTCAGAGAGGTTAATCATCTTCCACAACACTATGGGAGGCTCAGAGAGGTTAATCATCTTCCACAACACTATGGGAGGCTCATCTTCCACAACACTATGGGAGGCCCAGAGAGGTTAATCATCTCCCACAACACTATGGGAGGCTCATCTCCCACAACACACTATGGGAGGCTCGGCTGTGATATATATTAACAATGTGATGTATTTATTTGTTTCTATGATAATGTATATAAATAAATTTTATGGTTATCAGACCTATCATTGTCCCATACACATCTCTCTATAATCATTACTAATGATAATAAGAAAATAATAATAATAATAATTCCAACCACTACACATCATCTAGAAGGGGTAAACCCGTAAGAGCCGCGTGTTTATTTTCGAAAATCAGCTAAAAAAAAAAAAAAATTTTTTTACTATTTAAATTATTTTAAAAAAAAATCGAAAAAAATAGTAATTAACATTCTTTAATTAAAAAATTAATTGAAAATTTGCATTCAAATTTTTTTTTGTGTGTGTGAGACTCGACGGGTCCAAAATGAACATATATTTTTTTCCATGGCAAAAATCTTGATGCTGGTGGAGAACTCTTGATCCAACAACTCGGAGCCACCTTCCTATATATATATATATATATATATATATATATATATATATATATATATATATATATATATATATATAGGATGGGGTCCACCTCTGGTACAAATTATGGGACCCATAGCCTCGGAAAACTGGATAAAAAGACTTCAAGGAAGAATATTTGGATTTACATCAATTTATTTTTACATTTAAATGCATATTTCAAATTTTTTTTGGCCTTTTGAATAACTTTATATATATTTTTTGGGTTTGTGGAAATAATAAATGATTATTAATAATAAAAATGATAATAATAATAATAATAATAATAATAATAATAATAATAATAATAATAATAATAATAATAAAATAATTGGTTTATTTGATCAATAATCGGGTTTTTTCTTTAAAAATCTTCAACGTTAAACGTAAAAAAGTGGACGGAGGTTAACAAGTGAGCAGCTGGTGGATAAAATCATACACAGTTTGAAGAGCAGGCATGACAGGCCTCAGGCGGCCAGCATCCAGTATATCCTGGCCAGTTGCTTGAAGTTAAGAGGCAGAGGGATGGGGGCCAGGAGCTGAGTCTCGACCCTCTTAATTACAACTCAGCACTAAGGCGGCATAAACATTGGAGGTGATGGCAGTATGGCAGTGAACCACCCCTGGGTGCCACCTGCCACTCTACAAACACACCAGGGGTCATTAAGGTGTCACCTGTTCACCACCAGTCAAGAACTCTGCTCCTCAAATATATACGAACAGGGACTAGACTTATCTCCCAATATATAAATAAGCTGTGATACACATCCCTCGACGTGTACACACACACTTCTCCCTCAACGTGTACACACACACATCCCTCGACGTGTACACACACACATCCCTCGACATGTACACACACACACATCCCTCGACGTGTACACACACATCACGAGAGAGAGAGAGAGAGAGAGAGAGAGAGAGAGAGAGAGAGAGAGAGAGAGAGAGAGAGATACTCATCAAAATATATACAAACCTTGAGAATGGTTAATGGGAGTTGGAAAAAAAAAGGTCAGTGGAGCAGAGGAGGGTGATTAAGGCTGCTGGTGCTCACTTCACCACCAGAGGAGAACACTTTACTGCTGGTGCTCACTTCACCACCAGAGGAGAACACTTTACTGCTGGTGCTCACTTCACCACCAGAGGAGAACACTTTACTGCTGGTGCTCACTTCACCACCAGAGGAGAACACTTTACTGCTGGTGCTCACTTCACCACCAGAGGAGAACACTTTACTCCCTAATATAGGAATTAACGTCAACTCTGACTGTGTATACACTGACACACACTTCCAAGTGTACACACATCCTGAGTGTATACTGGGGCGCCACAAACACTTCCAAGTGTACACACATCCTGAGTGTATACTGGGGCGCCACAAACACTTCCACAGTTAATGGAAGATGTTGAAGATTAAGACACGTGCCCAACACTTGGGTATTTTTATTGATGAAACGTTTCGCCTACACGGTAGGCTTCTTCAGTTACTTACAAAGGAAGCAATAACAAATGTATTTGAGGTTGTCAGTCCCTCAGCCTGGAGAAGAGTTCAGCTCCATGGTTCATATTGTTCCAGACCAGGGAGCTGAACTCTTCTCCAGGCTGAGGGACTGACCACCTTGTTCCAGACCATGGTGCTGAGCTCTTCTCCAGGCTGAGGGACTGACCACCTTGTTCCAGACCATGGAGCTGAGCTCTTCTCCAGGCTGAGGGACTGACCACCTTGTTCCAGACCATGGAGCTGAACTCTTCTCCAGGCTGAGGGACTGACCACCTTGTTCCAGACCATGGTGCTGAACTCTTCTCCAGGCTGAGGGACTGACCACCTTGTTCCAGACCATGGAGCTGAGCTCTTCTCCAGGCTGAGGGACTGACCACCTTGTTCCAGACCATGGAGCTGAACTCTTCTCCAGGCTGAGGGACTGACCACCTTGTTCCAGACCATGGTGCTGAACTCTTCTCCAGGCTGAGGGACTCACCACTTGTTCCAGACCATGGAGCTGAACTCTTCTCCAGGCTGAGGGACTCACCACCTCAAATACTTTTTCTCCAAGGTTGATGGACTGATTACATCATCTTTATTTCATTACTACTGCTGCCTTTGTATTTGACTGAAGAAGTCTACTGTGTAGGCGATACCTTTCAACAATAAAGACACCCAACTGTTGTACATGTGACTTAATCTTCAAGTTGTCTGTATTTTATACCGTTTTCAACAGCACGTTTAATGTTCCACTAGTGGGTGCGAGTTAGACCTGCCTATCATGGGCCAGTAAGCCTGCTGCAGTGCTCCTTCTTTCTTATGTTTTCTTATAACGCAAAATTCCATGAAGCTCAGAAGACTGAAATATGATCTGAAAATAAAATATAACACACCACCGATTATATTATTTATGGATTAAATTATTTCGAGGATGCAATAAAACTTTAACTTATTAGTAAATAAAAAGGGTTAGTAATAATAATAATAATAATAATAATAATAATAATAATAATAATAATAATAATAATAATAATAATAATGATAATGATGATGATGATAATAATAATAATAATAATAATAATAATAATAATAATAATAATAATAATAATAATAATAATAATAATAATAATAATAATAATAATAATAATAATAATAATAATAATAATAATAATAATAATAATAATAATAATAATACATTACACTAATAAACCGGATATACAGTATTAGAAATTTTATTAAATTACGACGAAGTTAATACCAAGGCGTGGGGAAGACTATTACAATGATGGTGAGTGTACTGATGTTATTACAATAATATAATATTTAGATCAGGAAACAAAATTAATAATAATAATAATAATAATAATAATAATAATAATAATAATAATAATAATAATAATAATAATAATAATAATAATAAAAATTTATTATCACAGCTGAAGTTGTTACTACCACTGTTACTGTTGTTACTACCACTGTTACTGTTGTTACTACCACTGTTACTGTTGCTACTACCACTGTTACTGTTGTTACTACCACTGTTACTGTTGCTACTACCACTGTTACTGTTGTTACTACCACTGTTGTTACTACCACTGTTACTGTTGTTACTACCACTGTTACTGTTGTTACTACCACTGTTACTGTTGTTACTACCACTGTTACTGTTGTTACTACCACTGTTACTGTTGTTACTACCACTGTTACTGTTGTTACTACCACTGTTACTGTTGTTACTACCACTGTTACTGTTGTTACTACCACTGTTGTTACTACCACTGTTACTGTTGTTACTACCACTGTTACTGTTGTTACTACCACTGTTACTGTTGCTACTACCACTGTTACTGTTGTTACTACCACTGTTACTGTTGTTACTACCACTGTTATTGTTGCTACTACCACTGTTACTGTTGTTACTACCACTGTTACTACTATCACTGTTACTGTTGTTACTACCTCTGTTACTGTTGTTACTACCACTGTTACTGTTGCTACTACCACCGTTACTGTTGTTACTACCACTGTTATTGTTGCTACTACCACTGTTACTGTTGTTACTACCACTGATACTGTTGTTACTACTACTGTTATTGTTGCTACTACCACTGTTACTGTTGTTGCTACCACTGTTACTATTGTTACTACCACAGTTACTGTTGTTACTACCACTGTTATTGTTGCTACTACCTCTGTTACTGTTGCTACTACCATTGTTACTGTTGTTACTACCACTGATACTGTTGTTACTACTACTGTTATTGTTGCTACTACCACTGTTACTGTTGTTACTACCACTGTTATTGTTGTTACTACCACCGTTGCTGTTGTTACTACCAGTATTACTGTTGCAACTACCACTGTTACTGTTGCAACTACTAGGGAACCAAAGCTGCAAAGCTCACTCAATGAAAACATTAATTAGGTCACACACACAGGAAGTGGAATAGCCTAGAAAGCGACGTAGTGGAGGCAGGAACCATACATAGTTTTAAGACGAGGTTTGATAAAGCTCATGGAGCAGGGAGAGAGAGGACCTAGTAGCAATAAGTGAAGAGGCGGGACCAGGAGCTATGACTCGACCCCTGCAACCACAAATAGGTGAGTACAAATAGGTGAGTACACACACATGCACACACACTCCCGTCCAACAGATATTTAAAGCCACGCAAAGTTGCCGCCTGACTGACGACACCTGGGAGTTTCTTGGACTCAACAACAACTCTACAGCCAAGCCAGTACTTCCCGACATCCTGAGTCCATCGTTGCGAGTCCTCTCTTGGTTAGATATCTTTAACACGCTATTTTATCACAACAAATTAAGAAAATTCAGATTAAATCTTCAAACATAATTATAATCTTACAACAAACTCCAGCATATCTCTGACAGACTGTCTGGTTTCAGATCTTCGTATTGGTTTGCCCTCGAGGCTCAAACACCCGTATGAAACCCTGGACAAGTTCTACGGTCACCGGCGAGTACTGGGTGGAAGGGCGACTGTTTCGCGATTCCAGAACGGAGGTGCGAGCCTCCACCGCTCTCCAGGATATATACACACACAGCCGTGAAGTGTATATCTCTCAGTGTGTGTATATAAACTGAGAGTTGACTTTAATCGCTAATTTAGAGATTCAAGTATTGTTGACTGGCGGTGGACAGTGACGTGCAGCCTTAATGAACCTGGCCTCGTCGAGAGGCTTGAAACCCCTATTAATCAATCAATCAACCTCCACCCCTCATTGCACTAATTGATTCATATGGGTTTGGCGTTTCTTTAATTACTATTACTACTACTAACAATAATAATAATAATAATAATAATAATAATAATAATAATAATAATAATTTGAAAACTTCATCCACATTACCACCACCTTCAGCGGTGCTAGATTTCTCTAGCGTGTGTTGATCTAAAGCTCCTGGATTTCTCTGGAAGGTGTTGGCCTCCAGCTCCTGGATCTGTGGAGGGAGTTGAGCTGCAGCTCATAACCCTATTCAAGGTGTTTGTTTTGAGGTACAGCTACAAGGGCTCTTGCTTCCATTAAGGTAGATGGGGCTGGGCTTATGAGACGAGGATATCTCTCTGTCTGATCATTGGCTGGTTGGTTAATGATGTTGTACGAGCATTAACAACCCAAGGGTCATTAAGGCTGTCCGTAACGTGTTCACAACCAGTCAAGAATACTTTAATCCCTTAACTAAGGGATAACCTCTCAGTGTATATCTCTCTGAGAGGCATACACCTCTCAGTGCAATCCCTGAGACAAGTCTAGTTACATTTATTTTATTATTATTATTATTATTATTATTATTATTATTATTATTATTATTATTATTATTATTATTATTGCATGCCACAAACACTAGACCTGAATTTTATCATATTTAATATATGTACAAATCATCACTAGGTTTACAGTTATATTAATCTCTAGGTACCATGATGTAAGTGTTATGATGGAACAATGGTAAGAATGATGGAGCAGTGGTAAGAATGATGGAGCAGTGATAATAATGATGGAGCAATGGAAAGAATGATGGAGCAGTGGTAAGAATGATGGAGCAGTGATAATAATGATGGAACAATGGTAAGAAGGATGGAACAATGGTAAGAATGATGGAACAATGGTAAGAATGATGGAACAGTGGTAAGAATTATGGAACAATGGTAAGAATGATGGAACAATTGTAAGAATGATGGAACAATGGTAAGAATGATGGAGCAGTAGTAAGAATGATGGAACAATAGTAAGAATGATGGAACAATGGTAAGAATGATGGAACAGTGGTAAGAATTATGGAACAATGGTAAGAATGATGGAACAATTGTAAGAATGATGGAACAATGGTAAGAATGATGGAACAGTGGTAAGAATTATGGAACAATGGTAAGAATGATGGAACAATTGTAAGAATGATGGAACAATGGTAAGAATGATGGAGCAGTGGTAAGAATGGTGGAACAATGGTAAGAATGATGGAACAATGTTAAGAATGATGGGACAATGGTAAGAATGATGGAACAATGGTAAGAATGATGGAACAATGGTAAGAATGATGGATCAGTGGTAAGAATGATGGAGCAGTGGTAATAATGATGGAACAATGGTAAGAATGATGGAACAATGGTAAGAATGATGGAACAATGGTAAGAATGATGGAACAATGGTAAGAATGATGGAACAATGGTAAGAATGATGGAACAATGGTACGACTGATGGAACAATAGTAAAAATGATGAAACAATGGTAAGAATGATGGAACAATAGTAAGAATGATGGAACAATGGTAAGAATGATGGAACAATAGTAAGAATGATGAAACAATGGTAAGAATGATGGAATAATTGTAAGAATGATGGAACAATGATAAGAAGGATGGAACAATGGTACGAATGATGGAACAGTGGTAAGAAGGATGGAACAATGGTAAGAATGAAATAGTAAAAATGATGAAACAATGGTAAGAATGATGGACAATGGTAAGAATGATGGAACAATGGTAAGAATGATGGAACAATAGTAAGAATGATGAAACAATGGTAAGAATGATGGAATAATTGTAAGAATGATGGAACAATGATAAGAAGGATGGAACAATGGTAAGAATGATGGAACAGTGGTAAGAAGGATGGAAGAATGGTAAGAATGATGGAACAATGGTAAGAATGATGGAGCAGTGGTAATGGGAGAGTCTTAAGTCCACTGTATTTATGCTTTTAAAATCACAGAGGTATTCCCTCTCAGTATATATATACAGTGAGAGACATACACTTCTCAGTATATATATATACTGAGAGACATACACTTCTCAGTATATATATATACTGAGAGACATACACTTCTCAGTATATATACAGTGAGAGACATACACTTCTCAGTATATATATAGTGAGAGACATACACTTCTCAGTATATATATAGTGAGAGACATACACTTCTCAGTATATATACAGTGAGAGATATACACATCTCAGTATATATACAGTGAGAGACATACACTTCTCAGTATATATATAGTGAGAGACATACACTTCTCAGTATATATACAGTGAGAGACATACACTTCTCAATATATATACAGTGAGAGACATACACTTCTCAGTATATATACAGTGAGATATATACACATCTCAGTATATATAGAGTGAGTGACATACACTTCTCAGTATATATACACTGAGAGACATACACTTCTCTGTATATATATACAGTCAGTGTGGGCGCCTGTGATGAGTGGGGTTCCACAAGGGTCAGTCCGAGGACCGGTGCTGTTTCTGAGTCTATTCCTTCCGCCATGTGAACGACATGACGGAAGGAATAGACTCAGAAGTGTCCCTGTTTGCAGATGACGTGAAGTTGATGAGAAGAATTCAGTAGGACGAGGTCCAGGCACTTTGGATCCGGACAGGCTGCAGACCAGGTCCAGAAACTGGCTCCTGGAGTTCAACCCCACCAAGTGCAAAGTCATGAAGACTGGGAAGGGCAAAGAAGACCGCAGACGGAGTACAGTCTAGGGGGCCAGACACTACAAACCTCACTCGAGGCCCACATCAACCAAATAGCTGCTGCAGCATAAGGGCGCCAGGGCGCCTAGCAAACCTAAGAACAGCATTCCGACATCTCAATAAGGAGTCGTTCAGGACCCTGTACACCGTGTATGTCAGACCTATATTGGAGTATGCAGCACCAGTTTGGAACCCACACCTATCCAAGCACGTAAGTAAATTAGAGAAAGTGCAAAGGTTCGCAACAAGACTAGTCCCGGAGGTAATGGGCATGTCCTACTAGGAGAGGTTAAGGGAAATCGACCTGACGACAAAGGAGAACAGAAGAGATAGGGGGGGATATGATAATGACATATAAAATACTGAGAGGAATCGACAAGGTGTACAGAGACAGAATGTTCCAGAGGTGGGACACAGCAACAAGGGGTCACATTTGGAAGTTGAAGACTCAAATGAACCACAGGGATGTTAGGAAGTATTTCTTCAGTCACAAAGTTGTCAGGAAGTGGAATAGTGTGGGAAGGGATGTAGTGGAGGCAGGATCCATACATAGCTTTAAGAAGAGGTATGATAAAGCTCATGGAGCGGGAAGAGTGACCGAGTAGCGACCATTGAAGAGGCGGGGCCAGGAGCTGTGACTCGACCCCTTCAACCACAACTAGGTGAGTACGCTGAGAGATATACACTTCTCACTATATACACTGAAAGCATCTAAGAGATATAAATTGGTCAGGTGTATAGGTTTATATATGCCAAAGTATCGGCATTGGTATCGGTGGATATCGGCCATTTTTATGGTATCGATTTAAAAATCCAGCCGATACTTTTAAAAAACATGTAATATATAATTTTTAAATATATATATATATATATATATATATATATATATATATATATATATATATATATATATATATATATCAGCATTATCAGTCTACCTCACGAGTATGAGAGTTACTCATTCACACTCATACACACACACACACACACACACACACACACACACACTATCGACAAGTGCCTTTGACATCCACTAACTAACACAACAGGCCAAATAACATTATCATCTTTTAGAAATTAAGTTTATTTAGTATTTGACCTTCCTGTGTTATTTAATATCCATTGTACAATAAGCATTCCCTTATATACTGAACATAATTGATATAATTGTAAAAATAAAAAAATATAGCAAAAATATCGGTATCTGCCGAAAATTGGATGTCGGTATCGGCCTAAATTGGGTATATTTATCTGCCAAAATTTTAGTATCGTTCCATTCTTAGTTTAAAGTAAACAGTGAATTCTAATGATGAATTTTCCTGAGTATATATGTCGTATATCTTCAGTATATTGAGTCAGTCATGATACCGACATGTATCAGGAAGAATGTCGGTCCCAGCAGTGATCCCTTCAGGATACGTCTCCTGTGTCTCGTCTGTACTGACATCTCTAGCAGCATCATCAGTCCGCCTCTTCTGCCACTAAGATATTCCTCGGTATACAAAAGTGATTCTGGGTGCATTAATGTCTGGTGGGATTTACTAAAGTATTAATAATGTTATCTTTCAGTCCAGAAATGTGATGATTACCCATCCTTCTCTCTCTCTCTCTCTCTCTCTCTCTCTCTCTCCTCTCTCTCTCTCTCTCTCTCTCTCTCTCTCTCTCTCTCTCTCTCTCTCTCTCTCTCTCGCCTTGCTAGCTATCATCTGAATGAGTTTTTCTTTAAGTATTCCACCACTTATCATCTTCTCCATGTCTTTAAGTTGTACGTCTGTCAGGGATACCTGTACTTGAATGTTACTTGTGTATCCCCTTACTTGAATACACAAATGGTCCGAGTCAGGACCGAAACGTCGTCACAAGTTTCATTCTCCGGGTTACTTGTGTATTGTTCCAGTCACCCCATTGTGCCTTATTTTATTCCCCTTGAATAACGGGACGGCACTTGTTGTTTACAAGTCTCCTCGGAAGGGGTAGAGTGTCATGGACAACTTGTAGATTATTGCTAGGGGGGAAGCAATAATCTACAATCCTCTGTCTTTTAAGAAGCGTTAAGACAGTATGTAACCTGTCTACCTGACCGTCTATCATGGTGATGGTCAGTCTCAGCTGGCGTGCCTCTTCTCTCTCCCTTGCTCCTTGACCCACACACCTTCTCCTTCATCGTCAGCTCTCTCAACTTCCTCAGTACTAACAACCGGGTCCTCAACTAACCTCCTCCGTCTGACTCGTGACGTCTTCTTCGCCCGGATGTCATTATCGTGGTGTCAGCTCCTCTCTTGCGTATTCCTCTCTGAATTTCCTGCTCAACTCATTCTGTTTTGTGTAATTTTCTAGTCATAGTAAGCAAATAAGTAGGTAAACAAATAAGTAAATAAGTAAGTAAGCAAATAACTAAGAAATTAAGTAAGCAAATAAGTAAGTAAATAAGTAGGTAAGCAAATAAGTAAATAAGTAAGTAAGCAAGTAACTAAGAAAACAAGTAAGCAAATAAGTGAGTAATTAAGTAAGCAAATAAGTAAATAAGTAAGTGTATTCAGGTACACGTACACATAAATACAGTTACACATATTATCATACATAGCAGCTTAGGTAATCCACACATATGATGCTATGTATGATAATCTATGTAACTGTATTTATGTGTATCTGAATAGACTTACTTACCTCTAAATCTATGACCGGACTATAATTTTCCTCTCTGCTGCTTCTTCGCCTCCCGATACAGCACGCTTTCTCTGGCTGTCTTCAAGACACCCCTGGCTGTCTTTAAGACACCCCTGGCTGTCTTTAAGACACCCCTGGCTGTCTTTAAGACACCCCTGGCTGTCTTTAAGACACCCCTGGCTGTCTTCAAGACATCCCTGGCTGTCTTCAAGACAACCCTAGCTGGCTTCAATAGACCCTGACTGTCTTCAAGACACCCCTGGCTGTCTTCAAGACACCCCTGGCTGTCTTTAATGGACCCCTGGCTGTCTTCAAGACACCCCTGGCTGTCTTCAAGACATCCCTGGCTGTCTTCAAGACATCCCTGGCTGTCTTCAAGACACCCCTGGCTGTCTTCAAGACACCCCTGGCTGTCTTCAAGACACCCCTGGCTGTCTTCAAGACACCCTTAGCTGTCTTCAATACACCCCTGGCTGTCTTCAAAACACCCCTGGCTGTCTTCAAGACACCCCTGGCTGTCTTCAATACACCCCTGGCTGTCTTCAAGACACCCCTGGCTGTCTTCAATACACCCCTGGCTGTCTTCAAGAAGGCGCTGGACAGGCACCTAAAGTCAGTACCTGACCAGCCGGGCTGTGGTTCCTACGTCAGTTTGCGTGCGGCCAGCAGTAACAGCCTTGTTGATCAGACCCTGATCCACCTCGAGGCCTGGTCTCAGACCGGGCCGCGGGGGCGTTGACCCCCGAAACCTCTCCAGGTATAGCCTCGCCCTGCAGGGGACTGCATCAAGGTAGTCTGAGCTGCTCCTGGGCTTCTCTGGCTAATTTGAGGACACCTCGGTCAGTCTGGGTCGTCAACATACACTACCGTACTCTTGCAAAATACTCAAGCTGACTGACTAACATTTTTTTTTCTTATTAAGGTGTGGTCCATGTATGGTACAGCCGTGATCCAGTAACGCCACTTTCAGGATCCAGTGATCCACCATTTACAGCATCCATGGTCCACCACTTATAGGCTCCAGTGGTTTACCATTTACAGGATCCAGTGATCCACCATTTATAGGCTCCAGTGATCCACCACTTACAGAATCCAGTGATCCATCACTTACAGGCTCCAGTGAGCCACCACTTACACTCTCCGGTGATCCACCCCTTATAGGATCCAGTGATCCACCATTTACAGGATCCAGTGATCCACTACTTACAGGCTCCAGTGATCCACCACTTACACTCTCCGGAGATCCACCACTTAGTGGATCCAGTGATCCCCGACATACAGGATCCAGCGATCCACCGTGGAACATCTAGTGGAGAGTTCCATCAGAATCAGTGTTGATAACAGGTGGGTGGGTATCCCCGCACTACCGTCAACGGTATCCCTGACTACCTGTTAAGTATCCCTCGCTATTCTCTGGCTCTCGCCCACACGCGACGCCTTCCTCCACGTCCTATCTGTTACGACAGACTTCGTAATCACGTTACCAACGGTGTTCACCGCAGGTAACCTGACGAACAAGATCATGACGAACATGATCATCCCGTTAGGGATACAGTAAACTCCCTTATGAAGCGCCTCTATATATTGTGATTGTTATTCTTAATAAACGCATTTACCGAAAGAAATCACAGAATAGAGAGGAGCTTCCAGTGTGGTAGTGAGAGGCTGACCTCTCCTAACCTCACGTGGTAGTGAGAGGCTGACCTCTCCTAACCTCACGTGGTAGTGAGAGGCTGACCTCTCCTAACCTCACGTGGTAGTGAGAGGCTGACCTCTCCTAACCTCACGTGGTAGTGAGAGGCTGACCTCTCCTAACTTCACGTGGTAGTGAGAGGCTGACCTCTCCTAACCTCACGTGGTAGTGAGAGGCTGACCTCTCCTAACTTCACGTGGTAGTGAGGCTGACCTCTCCTAACCTCACGTGGTAGTGAGAGGCTGACCTCTCCTAACTTCACGTGGTAGTGAGAGGCTGACCTCTCCTAACTTCACGTGGTAGTGAGAGGCTGACCTCTCCTAACCTCACGTGGTAGTGAGAGGCTGACCTCTCCTAACCTCACGTGGTAGTGAGAGGCTGACCTCTCCTAACTTCACGTGGTAGTGAGAGGCTGACCTCTCCTAACTTCACGTGGTAGTGAGAGGCTGACCTCTCCTAACTTCACGTGGTAGTGAGAGGCTGACCTCTCCTAACCTCACCTGAAAGAACTGTAGCCTCTAGTGATTTCGTAAGATAGAGATGTTACAACATCGTCAGTGTACCATACATGAACCACACCATCGTCAGTGCACCATACATGGACCACACCATAGTCAGTGTACCATACATGGACCACACCATAGTCAGTGTACCATACATGAACCACACCATCGTTAGTGTACCATACATGGACCACACCATAGTCAGTGTACCATACATGGACCACACCATCGTCAGTGTACCATACATGGACCACACCATCGTCAGTGTACCATACATGAACCACACCATCGTCAGTGTACCATACATGGACCACACCATCGTAAGTGTACCATACATGGACCACACCATCGTCAGTGTACCATACATGGACCACACCATCGTCAGTGTATAGTACGTGAACAGGGAGGGAGAGAATGACATGAGTGAAAGAGAGAATGAGAGGTGGAAGGGAGATAAAGAGAGGGACAGTTGAAGAAGTGAGGGAGAAGTGATGTAGAAGTGAGCAAGGAGGGGAATAGAATAGCGAGGATGTGGGGAGAGGGGCGGGGGAAGGCTGTATTGGGGAAGAGGAGAGGAGGAGGCTGGGAGAGCATGGAAAAGTAAGAGGAGGGGGAGCTGGGGGTAGTGGATGGGAGAGAAGGGATGGAGGGGAGGGGAAGTGGCGGGAAGGGGGAAAGTTACGTTTCATTTCAGTGGTTGACGTGGGCGCTGGGCAAGTGAGTCTATACTGTGATCTCTGCCTCTCCCCCTCCTTCCCCTCCCCCCTTAAACACACTCACTCAGGGTCAGGAGCTGTGACTCGACCCCCCTCCCCCCGGAACTACAAATAGATGAGGTGAGTACACACACACACACACACCACAACTAACACCGTATACATATTTATACTAGGTACCATACTAGTACCACTACACTCACTATGTTACTGGTACCACTACACTCATTAGGTACCATACATAAAGGAACACCAGATACATAATAACAGAGAGGAACAATAACATGAGAACACGACGTTAGTATACAACCTGGATATAAATTATTGTGATGTCTAGTGAGTAAGTGTGGAGTGAAGGAGGAGTGTGGAGTGTGGAGTGAAGGAGGAGTGTGGAGTGAAGGAGGAGTGTGGAGTGAAGGAGGAGTGTGGAGTGAAGGAGGAGTGTGGAGTGAAGGAGGAGTGTGGAGTGAAGGAGGAGTGGAGGAGTGTGGAGTGAAGGAGGAGTGGAGGAGTGTGGAGTGAAGGAGGAGTGGAGGAGTGTGGAGTGAAGGAGGAGTGGAGGAGTGTGGAGTGAAGGAGGAGTGGAGGAGTGTGGAGTGAAGGAGGAGTGGAGGAGTGTGGAGTGAAGGAGGAGTGGAGGTGTGGAGGAAGGAGGAGTGTGGAGTGAAGGAGGAGTGTGGAGGAAGGGGAGTGAAGGAGGAGTGTGGAGTGAAGGAGGAGTGTGGAGTGAAGGAGGAGTGTGGAGTGAAGGAGGAGTGGAGGAGTGTGGAGTGAAGGAGGAGTGGAGGAGTGTGGAGTGAAGGAGGAGGAGTGATAGTGGCAGTGGAAGAGAGAATCTGGAGGGGAAGAGAAGTGAAGAGGGAGGAAATAGTACAATTGTGGAGGAGACAGTAAAGACGGAGGAGACTCAAGCAGAGGTAAAGATAATTACTGAGGCGGCAGAATGACTTGACGCAATAAAGAAAAGAGCTAAGAGTAGGAGAGACGCAGGGACTAGTGGCAGGGATCATACGTGAGAGGCAGGGATTAGTGGCAGGGAACACAGGTGAGAGGCAGGGACTAGTAGCAGGGAACACAGGCGAGAGGCAGGGATTAGTAGCAGGGAAGACAGGCGAGAGGCAGGGATTAGAGCTTGCGCTCCAGTGAGTACAAGTCAAGTGCTTCCAGGCGTTCCCAGTAGTTAAGGTGTTTGATGGAACTTATACGTGCGGTAAAGGTTCTCTGTACATTCTCTAGATCTGCTATTTCACCTGACTTGAATGGGGATGTTAATGTACAGCAGTATTCTAGCCTAGAGAGAACAAGTGATAAAAAAAGGATCATCATTGGCTTGGCATCTCTTGTCTTGAATGTTCTCATTATCCATCCTATCAGTTTCCTCGCAGATGTGATAGTGGCATTGTTGTGGTCCTTGAAGGTGAGGTCTTCGGACATTACCACACCCAGGTCCTTCACATTACTTTTCCGCTCTATTGTGTGATTAGAGTTTGTAATATACTCAGTCCTAGCTATTATTTCTTCCAGTTTTCCATAACGGAGTAGTTGGAATTTGTCTTCATTGAACATCATATTGTTCTCTGTTGCCCATTGGAAAACTTGGTTTATATCTTCTTGGAGATTTTGCAGTGTCCTCAATGGATGACACTCTCATGCAGATCCTAGTATCATCTGCAAAGGATGATACAGTGCTGTGGCTTACATCTCTGTCTATGTCTGATATGAGAATGAGGAACAGGATAGGTGCGAGTACTGTGCCTTGTGGAACAGAGCTCTTCACTATGGCAGCATCCGATTTAACTCTGTTTACCACTACTCTTTGTGTTCGATCGGTTAGAAAGTTGAAAATCCATCTGCCTACTTTGCCAGTTATCCCTTTATCACGCATTTTGTGTGCTATTACACCATGATCGCACTTGTCAAAGGCTTTTGCAAAATCTGTGTATACTACATCTGCATTCTGTTTGTTTTCCAGTGCATCTAAGACCATATTATAGTGGTCCAATGGTTGCAGGAGCGACCTGCTCTGAAACCAGGTTGCCCTTGAATGTGCAATTTTGGGGAGTCCAAGTGGTTTGCTATTCTGCTTCTTAGAACTCTTTCAAAGATTTTTATGATGTGGGACGTTAAAGCTACTGCTTTGCTGCCACCTTTATGGAGTGGGGTTATATCCGTTGTTTTTAGTGACTGTGGAATCTCACCTGTGTCTTTGCTCCTTCTCCATAGCATACTTAGGCCCCGTGAGAGTGGTTTCTTGCAATTCTTAATGAACACAGAGTTCCACGAGTCTGGGCCTGGGGCTGAGTGCATAGGCATGTCGTCGATGGCTTTCTCAGTCTAGAGGAGTTAGGGTTATGTCAGAAATTTGGCATACATTGACAGGGTTTTGAGGCTTATTCATGAAAAATTGTTTGGATTGTCATATTGAGATTTCAGTATCTCACTCATTTCTTTGTTGTGATCTGTGTAGGATCCGTCTTGTCTGAGCAGGGGCCCTATACTAGAAGTGGTTTTTGCCTTGTTTTGGAATATGAAAATAAATATTTTTAATTTCTTTCAATTTCACTAATCGCTTTTAGCTCCTCTTGACTCTCCTGGATCCTGTACGAGTCCTTTAACTTTAGCTCAATATTTTCCACTTCCCTGGTTAGCGCTTTCTTCCGTGTATCAGATAATCTGGCATTCTTGAGGAGCTCAGTGGCTCTAGTGGCAGGGACTAGTGGCAGGGAATATAGATGAGAGGCAGGGACTAGTGGTAGGGAACATAGATGAGAGGCAGGGACTAGTGGCAGGGAACATAGATGAGAGGCAGGGACTAGTGGTAGGGAACACAGGTGAGAGGCAGGGACTAGTGGCAGGGACTAGTGGCAGGGACTAGTGGAAAGGAACACAGAAATACGGGAGTCGTATAGTGAACATCTCAAGGGTAAAAAAGGCTGGAGGAATGAAAGAACCACAGGTGGCTGAGGCAGAACTGAATGCAGGAAATACAAAAAAAAACACGAAGTATACAAGAATGAAGAAATGAAGGGGAAGATATGTCTTATTGTTTATGACTTGAAAGATCAAGAGTTGCAAGGTATGACTGCAGGTTGATAGATCAAGAGTTGCAAGGTATGACTGCAGGTTGATAGATCAAGAGTTGCAAGGTATGACTGCAGGTTGATGAAGGAAAGAATGATTGATGACATGCTCACAGAAATTGATGACAGGAAATGTAAACATAATCGCCTGATATATATTTACCGATCTGTAAAGTTTAGAGAAGATAAGAAACGTCCACTAAAACTTTCTTTTGGTAAAAAACAAACAAGAAATCTTAAACGGAGGAGGAAACTGTACCTATAAGGAACAAAATGATCGGATATAAATTTTTTTATGAAACAAGACAGAATAAAAGAAGAAAGCAAGAGGACTGGGAGGCGGGATGGAAGAGAGGAAAGGAGAGGTTATGGCAGAAGAGAACCCACAGCCACAGGAGGAAGACTCTCCCGTGGCACACCTGGCACCTGCCAACAATGAATGTGTACGATACTTGAACGTAGCAACTACCAGAGTCAAACTGAAAACCAGGATAATTAGTAAGACATGTGCAATAGTTAGGTACCTTAATTCCGAAACGCTTCGCCTACACGGTAGGCTTCTTCAGTCGAGTACAGTGGAGGAATTAAGATACCTAACTGTTGCACTTGTGTCTTATTTATCAACTTGACGGTATTGTTTATCATTATAATATTCACTGAAAGTCAGGAACAGAGTAATTACCAGAATGTGAGATACACGAGGCTCAGTGTGGTACACAGAGATGACACGACCAGCGAGAGGAGATAAAAGACAGGTTAGTAGAGGATCAACCAGCCATTTTAGCTCTCACAGAGACGAAACTCGTTGCAATAATAATAAATATGATTTTCCACGAGAAGTTTCACACTATGAGAGAGGAGGAGGAGGAAGAGGAAGAGGAAGAGGAGGAAGAGGAAGAGGAAGAGGAGGAGGAAGAGCAAGAGGAGGAGGAAGGGGAAGAGGAAGAGGAAGAGGAGGAGGAAGAGGAAGAGGAAGAGGAGGAGAAGGAAGAAGAGGAGGAAGAGGAGGAGGAGGAGGAGGAAGAGTAATACTCATGATAAAAAATGGACAAACTCACACTCCGGGGGATTTCAAACACTATGTCATACGAACACTATTTGCAGGCAGGCCCAAGGTGACACTTAAATATACAACCCTCCACTGAACAGCAGAAGGCTTAGAACAGGTTATGAGAACAGCAATAAGACAACATCTAGAATATATATATATAATATATATATATATATATATATATATATATATATATATATATATATATATATATATATATATATATGTCGTGCCGATTAGGTAAAACTTGCGATTTTGGCTTAAATAGCAACGCTCACCTTGCCATATAAGACAAGTGAAAATTTGTGTATGCAATAATTTCGCCAAAATCATTCTGAACATAACGAAAAAAATATATTTAATTTTATTTGTTTATTATTAAATTAATGTTAACGTATCTAAAATATATTTAGTTGGGTTAGGCTAAATTAAATTGCGCTTGTTGTAATAAGGTTAGGTAGGTTTTCAAAGTTTCTCTTGGTACAAAATTATAAATTCTTACATTAACATAAATGAAAAAAATATATCTTTTAACGTATAAGAGAAAATTTTAGAAAGGACTTAATTTTAGATGAGTTCTTGTTAATTGACCAGTTTTACCTAATCGGCACGACATAATATATATATATATATATATATATATATATATATATATATATATATATATATATTAATTTATTTCCGTAGGTTATTCGATCAAATGACGTCGTGAATAAAAAAAATTACCTTGATTAACATCAATAAGCTTCTCTACTGCCCTGTCATATATAAATCAACTGAAACACATTTTTATATCAGTTTTCTCAAAATCGTATTGTATTGACGTGTGTGTGTGTGTGTGTGTGTGTGTGTGTGTGTGTGTGTGTGTGTGTGTGTGTGTGTGTGTGTGTGTGTGTGTGTGTGTGTGTGTAGGAATCCACCATCACGAAGCTACAATCAGAATAATTAATCCTTTTTAATAACCTTACCATCTAATTAGCCTAGCAGGGAATTTTTACGAGGCTATTGTGTTTAACGAAATTAATTACTGGGGGGGGGACTCTGGTGTCCGGCTTTTGTGTTTCTGTTGCCAAAAATCTGGGTACTGGAAGGGGGCAAATAGGCAGATTTATTATTAATAAAAAAGAAGATTTTTTTGTTATCACCGGATATTTTTTTTTTTTAAGTTTCCGTAAAACGCTTAACAAAAGCACTTAGCTAAGCCGAAACTGAATGTGCTACGTTATAACAAAAACAAGCTTTTGTTGACGACGTTTCGCGCAGTTTAAGCGAAATGCTGACCAAGTAAATGGTTCTCCTGCGATGTGTCTTAACACACTCTCCTGCTACCCTCCACACACTCTCCTGCTACCCTCCACACACTCTCCTGCTACCCTCCACACACTCTCCTGCTACCCTCCACACTCTCCCGCTACCCTTCACACACTCTCCTGCTACCCTCCACACACTCTCCTGCTACCCTCCACACACTCTCCTGCTACCCTCCACACACTCCTGCTACCCTCCACACACTCCTGCTACCCTCCACACACTCTCCTACTACCCTTCACAGGACAGATAAGTGATGTGCAGTAACTAGCCTCTACCGTCCATACTTCACATATGGGATGCATACGACAGCCGCATACGACTAGCTGCTACGGTCCACAATAAACTAGCTGCTACGGTCCACAATAAACTAGCTGCTACGGTCCACAATAAACTAGCTGCTACGGTCCACAATAAACTAGCTGCTACGGTCCACAATAAACTAGCTGCTACGGTCCACAATAAACTAGCTGCTACGGTCCACAATAAACTAGCTGCTACGGTTCACAATAAACTAGCTGCTACGGTCTACAATAAAGTAGCTGCTACGGTCCACAATAAAGTAGCTGCTACGGTCCACAATAAAGTAGCTGCTACGGTCCACAATAAAGTAGCTGCTACGGTCCACAATAAACTAGCTGCTACGGTCCACAATAAACTAGCTGCTACGGTCCACAATAAACTAGCTGCTACGGTCCACAATAAACTAGCTGCTACGGTCCACAATAAACTAGCTGCTACGGTCCACAATAAACTAGCTGCTACGGTTCACAATAAACTAGCTGCTACGGTCTACAATAAAGTAGCTGCTACGGTCCACAATAAAGTAGCTGCTACGGTCCACAATAAAGTAGCTGCTACGGTCCACAATAAAGTACCTGCTACGGTCCACAATAAACTAGCTGCTACGGTCCACAATAAACTAGCTGCTACGGTCCACAATAAACTAGCTGCTACGGTCCACAATAAACTAGCTGCTACGGTCCACAATAAAGTAGCTGCTACGGTCCACAATAAACTAGCTGCTACGGTCCACAATAAACTAGCTGCTACGGTCCACAATAAAGTAGCTGCTACGGTCCACAATAAACTAGCTGCTACGGTCCAACATAAACTAGCTGTTACGGTCCACAATAAACTAGCTGCTACGGTCCACAATAAAGTAGCTGCTACGGTCTACAATAAAGTAGCTGCTACGGTCCACAATAAACTAGCTGCTACGGTCCACAATAAACTAGCTGCTACGGTCCACAATAAACTAGCTGCTACGGTCCACAATAAACTAGCTGCTACGGTCCACAATAAAGTAGCTGCTACGGTCCACAATAAACTAGCTGCTACGGTCCACAATAAAGTAGCTGCTACGGTCCACAATAAACTAGCTGCTACGGTCCACAATAAACTAGCTGCTACGGTCCACAATAAACTAGCTGCTACGGTCCAACATAAACTAGCTGTTACGGTCCACAATAAACTAGCTGCTACGGTCCACAATAAACTAGCTATGTTTCAAATTCAATCAGGTATAATACATCCCAGTAGCGTGTGGTCGCACTCTCTCTCCTCTCAGTATTCAACTCAGTGTCGCAACGTCAATGATAAACGTTTATATATTTGAACGTTTCCTTGTGCTGATAGGCTCCGGCGTCGCCAGACGTGTCGCTGAGGAAGCGAATGAAGGAACCGTTAAGAAATTGACGTTGGAAATAAAAGAAAATTATCTTGGTTAACGTAAATAAGTTTCAGTACTGTCCTGGCATATATTGCATTACTAAAATCATCCATCGTCTTGTCGGTGTCCTGCCAGTTGCCACTTTGGCGTCTGGCGGGCAAATGAGGCTCTGAAGTTAAAGGAACTGTGGTCGAGGGTGGAGGAACCGGAGACCTATATACTATTGGCTGGTGAGCTCTCGGGGCCCCGCCCATTGGCTCGCCAGGCAACAAGAGCTGACCAATAAGGAACCTTCCCGCGGCATATTGATCATTTCCCGCCCGTCAAAAGTCTCTCCATTTGATAAATTGATCCGGTTTGTCGGCCCGAGAGAGACTTTAATGTCACAATTATCAAAGACGGAGAATGAGTTTCTTCAATTGTCCTCAGAAAAATGATTTCTTCCCCCCCCCCACCTCCTTCACACGGTTGGAGAACTTATTGGGAGAGTTGCGGCCAGATATATACCATAGGGTGAGTAAACCATCCGACTCCAAGAAATAACCACCAGCGTGTCCCAATTGCATCGTTAGGAGGGAGCGAAGCCGCCCACACGAACCCTGACGACAACAACCTGCTGCAGCAGGCTCTGAGAGAAGCCAGACACATGTCTTAAGAACCACCAACCCTCCATACACCTCCCATCACAACATTTTCATTAAATTTTTCAATTACCTTTCAAACATCGATTTTTTCCTCTTATACTTATTTTCTTTTTATTACTTCTAGGAGACTCACGCATGTCGTTGATTTTTTCTTTATTAGGTGAATTATAAGACGTTGAATAAACGCGGAGGCCAGCTATGGTAATGCCATCAAAATGTGGACAGACACTTATGCACACACAGACATCTATCATCACTCACAGTGGTGATTGATGTTACAGTGAGGGTCAGGTCACTTGCGACGTCACTCATCAGGGGACAATTGATTGATTTTCTTGACATCGTTGCTGACGTAGAAAATGTACAGAGAACCTTCACGTAACACATAACTGCGATACACCACCTCAGTTACTGGGAACGCTTGAAGTTCCTCAACCTGTACTCCCTAGAACGCAGGCGGGAGAGATACATTATTATATACACTTGGAAAGTCCTAGAGGGATTGGTAACAAACTTGCACACGAGAGTCACTCCCTATGAAAGCAAAAGACCCGGCAGACGATGCAACATCCCCCCAATGAAAAGCAGGGGCGCCACTAGCACGATAAGAGACAACACACTAAGTGTGAGGGGCCCAAGACTGTTCAGCTGCCTCCTAGTATACATAAGGGGGATTACCAATAGACCCCTGGCTGTCTTCAAGAAGGCACTGGACAGGCACCTAAAGTCAGTGCTTGACTAGCTGCTACGGTTAGTACGTCGGGATGCGTGTGCCCAACAGTAACAGCCTGGTTGATCAGGCCCTGATCCACTTTGAGGTCTGGTCACAGACCAGGCTGCGGGGACCTTGACCCCCGAAACACTCTACAGGTATGCTCCAGGTGATGGATTTGAAGTTGTTGGTGATGGATTTAACATCGTCAGTTTGATGTCACTTGAAATGAACGTGACATCAAGATCCGCGTCAGGAAACACATTATACCAGAGGAGGTATAAACAAGGTTCCGAGGATATAGAACCAAGAAAGAGCTGTCATTGTATTAATGACATACGATAATAAGACACAGGTGCATCAGATGTATTTCTGTATTGATGATACATGACCTCAACCAGTGGCTCTGTCGATGATACATGACCTCAACCAGTGGCTCTGTTGATGATACATGACCTCAACCAGTGGCTCTGTCGATGATACATGACCTCAACCAGTGGCTCTGTTGATGATACATGACCTCAACCAGTGGCTCTGTCGATGATACATGTCCTCAACCAGTGGCTCTGTTGATGATACATGACCTCAACCAGTGGCTCTGTTGATGATACATGTCCTCAACCAGTGGCTCTGTCGATGATACATGACCTCAACCAGTGGCTCTGTTGATGATACATGACCTCAACCAGTGGCTCTGTCGATGATACATGTCCTCAACCAGTGGCTCTGTTGATGATACATGACCTCAACCAGTGGCTCTGTCGATGATACATGTCCTCAACCAGTGGCTCTGTTGATGATACATGTCCTCAACCAGTGGCTCTGTTGATGATACATGTCCTCAACCAGTGGCTCTGTTGATGATACATGTCCTCAACCAGTGGCTCTGTTGATGATACATGACCTCAACCAGTGGCTCTGTCGATGATACATATCAGGAAACTGCAAGTCTCTTTACTGACTACGGGGATCACTTCAATGGCAGGACTGACATGTATCTAGAGCAGGTGTAGCAGCACTAGCTAGATCAGCAGATGGGAGCTGGTGCTGCTATGCATCGGGCTTTAAACTAGAACTAGAGGGATGGTTGCTGTGGAAAAAATAATAGAATGTGGCACTATGAATTATCAGGTTTGTGATACTAGGAATTTCAGAAATAACTGTTATCAAGGGAGTAAAAAAACAATGTTGGTTAATCTCAAGACGATAGATGAAAACCCATACATAAATAATAATAATAATAATAATAATAATAATAATAATAATAATAATAATAATAATAATAATAATAATAATAATAGGAATAGTGGAAAGGCAAAGATGACCAGGGAGAAGGTACAGAAGAAAAAGTTTATTGGGATTTATCATGCAATAGTTGTAGCGCTGAAAATAAGATGAGCGAGTTGAGATTGTTGGTTGAATTCTCTGGTGGATCAAGCCTCGACTAACTAATGGAAAGCAGAGAGCTTAGGGGATCAGTCACAAGTGGCGTTCCACAAGGATCAGTGTTAGGTTCACTGATGTTCACCATGAAAGTAAATGAAATGTCGAGGAAAAAAAAAACAGGTGACATGAGTAAATTAGTTGATGACAAAAAAACAAGATGACAAGAAATATAGATCCGGAAGAAGTGATCATGTCTTCAAGTGATAAACCTCATTACTACTACTGCCACTACAACTACTACTGCTACTTCTACTGCCACTACTATTACTACTATTACTACTGCCACTACTACTGCTGCTGCTACTACTACTGGTATTACTACTACTACTGCTACTACTATCACCACCACAGAGTCCACTAAGAAAGTCACTCTCAAGTACAACAGTGTCCATCCTAGTCTCTATATTACATTCACTATGGAGTCTTGGAACATTCTACAACTCCATTGCTAACATCTGACTCGACCTATAAGAGTGATCTACTGCCAGTAGTGAGTCCCACCCACCTGCGATGATACCTTTAACTGCTGCACCTCACCACTTCCACTGTCTTCCTATAAGAAGCGAATAAATAAATATATATAAATATATAATAAGGTTGGGTAAGTTTTCTAATTTTTTTTGGTACAAAATTATTAATTTTTACATTAACATAAATGAAAAAATATCTTTAAACGTATAAGAATTTTTTTAGAAACGACTTAATTTTAAATAAGTTTTTGCTAAGTGACCAATTTTACCTATTCGGCAAGATATATATATATATATATATATATATATATATATATATATATATATATATATATAATTATATAATTTTATTCTATATAATCTTTATTCTGTTATACCCCGTCACCTCCCTTTACCCCTAAGCTCTCTATCTCCCCCCTGCCTCCCCTCGTATACAGAAGCTGTAACCCTTTGAGTATCAGCTGAGCCATGTGTTGCTCCTGTCATTACACTCCAGGCCAGATTACTGTCCCCTCTCCCCTACCCTCTCCTCTCCTCTCCTCTCCCCTATCCCCTCCCCCGTCGTTATATACTCCCTCTGGGAGCATCTGTGAACACAGCGGCGTCATATGTTAGAGTAACATTAAATATTGCTGGTTGCTGTGAGCCCTTTGGCGGTGATGAGGGGGAACTAGTGGCCTCTGGCTGTGGTGGATGGAACTAGTGGTTCTCTGGCGTTGGTGGATGGAACTAGTGGTTCTCTGGCGGTGACGAGGGGAACTAATGGTCCTCTGGCGGTGATGAGGGCAACTAGTGGTCCTCTGGTAGTGACGAGGGGAACTAGTGCCCTCTGTCGGTGATGAGGGGTACTAGTGGCCCTCTGGCAGTAATGAGGGGAATTACTAGCCCTTCTGGCGGTGGTGAGGAGAACTACTGGCCTCTCTGTCGGTGATGAGGGAAACTAGTTGTCCTCTGGCGGGGAACTAGTGGCCCTCTGACGATTAGTTATCGTTAGTGTAAGTTCTGCACTCAGTTCTTGGGTATCGTCAGTGTAAGTTCAGTGCAATAGGTGTGTCAACCGGTCGTGGTTGCTGCTGCATCACTGGTGGTGGTTACAGCAATGCTGACCCCTCGTCCCCCCGTCCCCCATCACTGTAAGTGTAGTGAATCTACTAGTGATGGCTGACACCTTACTGTCAACAATGTTGTTATAGCCGGTGTGGACACCCCTCCCCTCCCCCATACCACCCACCTGGCTCTCTGTGTCTGAGGGAAGAGGGGCTAAAAAAAGCCCTCACCTTTCTCTCTCACTGGGGAGGAGACAGGTGAGACAAAGACAGACAGTGAGAGAGAGAATGAGACGTGTTGCTGTGTGCATGTCTAAAAGTGTACATGCTCAGCCCATTGATGTTGCCATTCCTACTCACCTAGAAATGATGTTCTTTAAACTATGCATAAACACTAGTACCTCTGTACGAGCATGGGCACTGTACAGACCTCAGTGGCAACATGCAAACCCCACCAACTTCCTAATGGAAAATGTGGACTCCCTTCTGCTCCAACACAACTGTCAACATATAATTGTTGGTGACCTCAACCAACATCTTATACAGAGGGACTTTGATGACCTTCTTGCGGTGTTTGACATGAGAAACTTTGTTGATTTCGCTACTCACATCTCTGACTCCTCCCTCGACCCAGAAGTGAGTGATTTGTCTGAAGGTATGGTCACTTATCAGCCCTTCAGCTATGTTGGATCGTCTGACCACAAGGCTGTCTTTAACAACAGATCAACAGCAGAGTAACCTTTTCTGAAACCATATTGACGGTCACAAAGTAGTGAGTGGTAGTCGAAAAACTCTTTCATCTGCCGTGAGATTATTGTCTCGAGGATCTTGCCAGTGATTGACAGGAGTGACACTGGTCTGTAGTTGCCGTTTTCCGCTCTGCTCTTCTTTTTGTGAATAGGGACTACATTTGCCTCTTTCCACAGAGAAGGCGAGAAGGCCATTTACACTGTGCTGGACAGTGCTGATGGATGCAAGTTAGAGGTGCTGCTAGCTGGTCTACACATCATCTCAGCAATCTTGGGCTCACCTTATTTTGGCCCACAGCCTTTTCTTGGTCCAACGATTTAAGAAGAAGATACACCTCCTCTTGCCTTATTGTCACCACTGACAGCTTTGACAGTTCTTGCAGCTAGCCAAGAAGAGTTCCTTGCTGGATCAGGAACTTGCATCTTGGCAGCAAAGTGTTCGGCAAAGAGGTCAGCTTCTCCTGACTGCTAGTGGAGACGGTCCCATCCTGTCGATTTAGAGGTGGAATAAGTTCATCAGGCGAATAACCTCGTCTGTCCTTGACCAAGGACCACCAGGTTTTGGAGCCCACTCTACCTGATGCTAGCTTTCTTTTTGTGTCCACCTCCCATTTAGAGATGGCCCACTTTTGGACTTCACCCATATGCCAACAGGTTTGCCTGTGCAGGTTCCTGTTATAGGTAGTAGGAGGATGCCTCTTATACCTTCTTCATGCCTTGTACTTAGCAGTAGCAGCCTCTCTACAACGAAAGCCGAACCAAGGCTGATTTGTAGGCTTCGTCACGCACTGCCGGTGAGGGATGTGTTCTTGTTGCAGATTAAGGATGTGTCCAGTGAAGGCATTCACTTGATTGTGGACATCACCTTGGAGAAGAGCATTCCAATCGGAGGCTGCGAGCTCAGAGCAAAGGGCTGGCCAGTTTCCTTTTTCCCACAGCCAGGTTGTACGTGTAGATTCCTCACTTCATTCTGTTGGGATCTTCAGTGTCTTAAACCTCTCCATTATGTGGTACTAGCCACTGAGTGAATCCAAAGTCAGCTGAGTAGTAGCACTGGACATTGCTGGTGCTTTCGACCGTGTTTGGCACCAGGGACTCTTGGCAAAACTGCAAGCACTGGGAATTGCAGGCTCTACACTATGTTTCCTCGGAGATTACCTCTTAGTGTAGTTCTTAATGGGGCAGAGTCAGCAAGACATCATACTGGGGCAAGTGTTCCACAGGGAAGTGTGCTTTGGTCATTGTTATAGAATGTCTACTTCAATGACCTTAATCTTATCCTAGAAGCCCATGCATATGCAGATGACTGCACTCTGACATTTACTTATCCAAGAGAGGAAATGCCAGCTGCTCTAAGTTACATCAATCACCATCTTACAGCTATATCAGCCTGGGGAAAACGATGGTAGGTCGCATTTGTTCCTGCGAAAATACAAATGATGATGGTCTCTAGGCACCATGACGATAATGCCGGATCAGTAGTAAGTATGAATGGGAGAGTGTTGGTACCTGGGGACGAAGTTGATATCGCTGGGGTGAAATTTGACTATAAGCTGACCATGAAGAACCATGTTGTGAATCTTGCAAACAAGGCGGCCAGGAAGCTTACAGCACTTCGACGTATCTCGCATCTGCTCGACAGTAGAGGTTGCAAGATTCTATACGAGGCACAAGTACCCTCACACCTTGAGTATGCTCCACTTTCTTGGATTGCCTACCCCTTCCCTATCTTATCTGCGACTTCTTGAGAACAGAGCAAGACGCCTCATCTCTCGCCTGGACCCAGCCAGGATAGATCTGTCATTTCAGCAGAGCCTTCAACACAGGAGGGATGTGGGCGGCCTTACTGTTATGTACAAGGCCAATACTGTCAAGGTACCACACTTGGCTTCCCTCCGAGGAGAGCGAGAAGTGAGCTTATACACCACAAGACGGGCAGTAAGCAGCAACTTTGTCAGTAGTGTGTCACTGATTACTTGTATTACTTGTGTAGTATATGTAGATATTCCCAGCTATGTTATACAAAGCTTCCCTGTCCAGCTAGGCTTAGTGGCTAGCTGTGACATCACAAGTCACGCTCATGTGAGCAGTTAGCCAGAGGCATACCCTCTCAGATCCTGACTAGGCATAGGCGAGAAAGGTAGGCCTGGGTGTTCCCTCACAAAAATCTCTCAATATATGTTTCTTCAACCGTCCGTATCTCCAGAACAACCACCCGACAACTTCACTCTGGCTGTAACCTTCTCCAGAACATCACGTCATCTGAGATCATTTATTCCCAGGATGACTCAAGTCTAGAACATGTTCGTACAGCATAATGATATTAACGAAATAAAGTCAGTTGATCAAATGAAATTTCTGGCAGACAGATGGCTCCAACTTCATCCTGTTCCCTACTTGTATGTTTCATAACAATAAAAGGACTTTTAAATGACCTGATGGAGATAACAGCTCTTAGCTTGTAAATAAAGTTAGGAATCCTTGCCCTAACCTTGTTAAACCCAGTGTAAGAGAAGAGAGAGAGAGAGAGAGAGAGAGAAAGAGACTCTTCTCTCCTTTCTCTTCTCTCTCTCCTCCTCTACCTTAATCTCCTCCCCCTTCTCTCCCCTCTTCCTCCTCCTCCTGCCTACCTTCTCAAGAAACAGTGACGCAGCGACACAGCGCCTCAGTAGACATAAAGATGAAAGTGATAGCATGAAACAAGAGGACAAAGAAGAGGTGTAATAATGTAGTAAGAGTGGCAGTAGTGGAGGATAAGAAAGAACAAGTGGAGGACAATACTAGCTAATGAAGATGAGAGGGCGAACCTGGTGATGATGTGGGGGGATGATGTGGGGGTGATGATGTGGGAGGGATGGTGTGGGGGTGATGATGTGGGAGTGATGATGTGGGGGTGATGATGTGGGAGTGATGGTGTGGGAGTGATGGTGTGGGAGTGATGGTGTGGGAGTGATGGTGGGTGATGATGGGAGTGATGGTGTGGGGGTGATGATGTGGAGTGATGGTGTGGGGGGATGATGTGAGTGATAGTGGGGGATGATGTGGGGATGTGGGGGTGATGGTGTGGGGTGATGATGTGGGAGTGATGTGGTGATGTGGGAGTGATGATGTGGGGATGTGGATATGGTGTGGGTGAGATTGATGATGTGGGAGTGTATGTGGTGATGTGGGGTAATGTGGGTGTGATGGGTATGATGGGAGTGATGTGGTGTATGGGAGTGTGAGTGATATGTGGGGTGATGATGTGAGTGATGTGTGGGGGTGATAGGGTGTGGGTGATGATGTGGGAGTGATGATGTGGAGTGTGTGGGGTGATGATGTGGAGGATGTGTGGGGTGATGATGGGGAGTGATGATTGGGGTGATGATGTGGAGTGATGGTGTGGGAGTGATGATGTGGGATGGTGATGTGTGGGATGTGGGAGTGATGATGTGGAGGTGGGGTGATGATGTGGGGGTGATGATGTAGGGTGATGATGTGGAGTGATGATGTGGGAGGATGGTGTGGGGTATGATGTGGGTGATGATGGGGGTGATGATGGATGATACGGAGTGATGATGTAGGGAGTTATGGTGTGGGTGATGGTGTGGGGGTGATGTGAATGATGGTGTGGGGGTGATGATGTGGGGGATGATGGGGTGATGATGGGGGAGTGATGATGTGGAGTGATGGTGGGGGTGATGATGGGAGTGATGGTGTGGGGTGATGATGAGTGATGGTGTGGGGGTGATGATGGGGTAATGATTGGGGGTGATGATTGGAGGATGATGTGGGAGTGATGGTGTGGGGGTGATGATGTGGGAGCGATGGTGAGGGTGATGATGTGAGTGATGGTGTGGGAGTAATGATGTGGGAGTGATGGTGGGGGTGATGATGTGGGAGTGATGATGTGGGGGTGATGATGTGGGAGTGATGGTGTGGAGTGATGGTGTGGGGATGATGTGGGAGCGATGGTGTGGGGGTGATGATGTGAGGATGGGTGGGGGTGATGTGGGAGTGATGGTGGGGAGTGATGAGTGGGAGTGATGGTGTGGGGGTGATGATGGGGATGATGGTGTGGGGTGATGATGGGGGAATGATTGGGGGTGATGATGAGGAGTGATGATGTGGGAGTGATGGTGTGGGGGATGATGGAGCGATGGTGTGGGGGTGATGATGTGGGAGTGATGGTGTGGGAGTAATGATGTGGAGTGATGGTGTGGGGGTGATGATGGAGTGATGATGGGGGTGATGATGGGGAGTGATGGTGTGGGAGTGATGGTGTGGAGTGATGAGTGAGTGATGGTGTGGGGTGATGATGGGGAATGATTGGGGTGATGATGAGGAGTGATGATGTGGGAGTGATGGTGTGGGGGTGATGATGTGGGAGCGATGGTGTGGGGGTGATGATGTGGGAGTGATGGTGTGGAGTAATGATGTGGGAGTGATGGTGTGGGGTGATGATGTGGGAGTGATGATGTGGGGTGATGATGTGGAGTGATAGTGTGGGAGTGATGGTGTGGGAGTGATGATGTGGGGTGATGGTGTGAGGGTGATGATATGGGGGTGATGTGGGGTGATGATGTGGGAGGGATGGTGGGAGGATGATGGGGGTGATGGTGTGGGAGGGATGGTGTGGGGGTGATGATGTGGGGTGATGGTGTGGGAGTGATGATGGGGGTGATGATGGGAGGATGGTGTGGGAGTGATGATGTAGGAGTTAGGGTGTGGGGTGATGGTGTGGGAGGGATGGTGTGGGGTGATTATGTGGGGGTGATGATGTGGAGTGATGATGTGGGGGATGATGTGGATTGATGATGTGGGAGTGATGATGTCGGAGTTATGGTGTGGGGGTGATGGTGTGGGGTGATGGTGTGGGGGTGATGATGTGGGGGTGATGATGTGGGGTGATGATGTGGGAGTGATGATGTGGGGTGATGATGGGATTGATGATGTGGGAGTTATGATGTAGGGTTATAGTGTGGAGGTGATGATGTGGGAGTGATGGTGTGGGGTGATGATGTGGGAGTGATGGTTGGGGTGATGATGTGGGGTGATGATGGGGGTGATGATGAGGGAGTGATGATGTGGGAGTGATGGTGTGGGGGTGATGATGTGGGAGCGATGGTGTGGGGGTGATGATGTGGGAGTGATGGTGTGGGAGTAATGATGTGGGAGTGATGGTGTGGGGGTGATGATGTGGGAGTGATGATGTGGGGGTGATGATGTGGGAGTGATGGTGTGGGAGTGATGATGTGGGAGTGATGGTGTGGGGTGATGATGTGGGAGTGATGGTGTAGGAGTGATGATGTGGGAGTGATGGTGTGGGGTGATGATGTGGGTGTGATGGTGTGGAGTGATGCTGTGGGAGTGATGGTGTGGGGGTGATGATGTGGGAGTGATGGTGTGGGGTGATGGTGTGGGAGTGATGGTGTGGGGTGATGAGTGGGAGTGATGGTGTGGGGTGATGGTGTAGGAGTGATGGTGTGGGGTGATGGTGTGGAGGTGATGGTGTGGGAGTGATGGTGGTGAGGGTGATGGTGTGGGGGTGATGGTGTGGGGTGATGGTGGGAGTGATGGAGTGAGGGTGATGGTGTGGGGTGATGGTATGGGGATGTGTGTGAGGGTGATGTTGTGGGGGTGATGTGTGGGAGTGATGGTGTGAGGGTGATGGTGTGGGGGTGATGGTGTGAGGGTGATGGTGTAAGGGTGATGGTGTGGAGGTGATGGTGTGGGTGTGATGGTGTGGGGATGATGGTGTGAGGGGATGGTGTGGGGGTGATGGTGTGGAGTGATGGTGTGAGGGTGATGGTGTGGGGTGATGGTGTGGGGTGATGGTGTGAGGGTGATGGTGGGGGTGATGGTGTGAGGGTGATGGTGTGAGGGTGATGGTGTGGGGTGATGGTGTGGGAGTGATGGTGTGAGGGTGATTGGTGGGGGTGATGGGAGGGTGATGGTGTGAGGGTGATGGTGTGGGGTGATGGTGTGAGGGTGATGGTGTGGGGTGATGGTGTAGGGTGATTGTGTGAGGGTGATGGTGTGGGGGTGATGGTGTGAGGGTGATGGTGGGGGGTGATGGTGGGTGATGGTGTGGGGTGATGGTGTGGGGTGATGGTGTGGGGGTGATGGTGGGGAGGGTGATGGTGTGGGGTGATGGTGGGGGATGATGGTGTGAGGTGATGGTGTGGGGTGATGGTGTGGGGTGATGGTGTGAGGGTGATGGTGTGAGGGTGATGGTGTGGGGTGATGGTGTGAGGGTGATGGTGTGGGGTTATGGTGTGAGGGTGATGGTGTGAGGGTGATGGTGTGAGGGTGATGGTGTGAGGGGTGATGGTGTGGGGTGATGGTGTGGGGTGATGGTGTGGGGTGATGGTGTGGGGTGATAGTGTGGGGATGATGGTGTGAGGGTGATGGTGTGGGGTGATGGTGTGAGGGTGATGGTGTGAGGGTGATGGTGTGGGGGTGATGGTGTGGGGGTGATGGTGTGGGGGTGATGGTGTGGGGGTGATGGTGTGGGGATGATGGTGTGAGGGTGATGGTGTGGGGGTGATGGTGTGAGGGTGATGGTGTGAGGGTGATGGTGTGAGGGTGATGGTGTGAGGGTGATGGTGTGGGGGTGATGGTGTGGGGGTGATGGTGTGGGTATGATAATAATAATAATTATAATAATATTTTTTTGAGACGAAAAACACATCTCTCTGTAAAAAAAAATTATATAAATAACGAGAGATAACACGAGATAACACGAGATAACGTGAGATAACGAGAGATAATAAGAGAGAGATTACGTCAGTTTGATGACCAGTTAACTCCCCAATTTTTTCCCCTCCCTACCTCTCCTATTTTTCTCTCTTCCCTTAAATCTCTTCCCCTCCGTCCCCTCTCTCATTACCCCTTTCTCCTAACCCCCTCTCCCTTTCTACCCCCTCCCTATTTCCCCCATCCGCCCACCCCTTCCCTCCCTAAGTGGGTTATGGAGAACATTTGGCGTGGATCATGTTCGTAGGGGGAGGGTGTTGGGGAGGGGGAGACAGAGAGGGAGGGGTGAGATGGAATGGAAGGGGAGATTAAGAAAGGTAGGGGAGAAAAGGAAGGGGGAGGGAAGGGACAGAAGGTATGGGAAGAAGAAGAAGGGAAGGAGAGAGACAGAAGGAGGAGAGGGATAGGAGGATTGGGGAGATTAAGAAGGGGAAAGGAAGAAGAGGAGAGGAAAACAACCATCAATCACCCACGCTGGATTCATGTTTCACAAAACTAATATATATATATATATATATATATATATATATATATATATATATATATATATATATATATATATATATATATATATATATATATTCCCAAAGCCTCGGTGACTTATTTTGCAGTGAAGTCGAAAATCTGGCTGAGTGGTGGATCTTACAGCCGGCCTCCCCACACCCACACAATCTTCCTCAACCATCGTACACATCCCAGAATCTTCCTGCCTCTCATTCTCACTCAATGCGACAAGAGATGTGCTTTTGGAAGCAACTCCATTCGTGCTTCTTCAGTTGGTGGGTGAGTTGGGTGTGTGTGTGGAGGGGTCCCGGACCAGCGGGTGATGTGTGGGTGTGGATGTGTGGGGAGGAGGGAGTTTTGTGAGTGAAAGATTGTGGGAAAAGCAATATGTTGGTGGCGAAGCATCAATCCACAGCTTCCCCCAGCCATCCACTTCATCCCCTGGCCTCACGCACATACACCCCCACCACCCACCCCATCTTTACTGATGTGTACATACGTACACATGCTGCCTCCTGACACACACACAGCTTCCCTGGCATGTATATACACTTTCTTTGTCGCTTATACATGTACATACAGATGGCTGGTTCTAGTTCTGGGTCACCTTCACTCTAGAACCACAGTCAGTGGCCCCCACCACAGTCAGTGGCCCCAACCACAGTCAGTAGCCCCCACCACAGTCAGTGGCCCCCCACTCTAGAACCACAGTCAGTGGCCCCACTCTGAACCACAGTCAGTGGCCCCCACTCCAGAACCACAGACAGTGGCCCCACTCCAGAACCACAGTCAGTGCCCCCACTCAGAACCAAGTCAGTGGCCCCCATCACAGTCAGTGGCCCCCATCACAGTCAGTGGCCCCCATCACAGTCAGTGGCCCCCATCACAGTCAGTGGCCCCCATCACAGTCAGTGACCCCATCACAGTCAGTGGCCCCCATCACAGTCAGTGGCCCCCATCACAGTCAGTGGCCCCATCACAGTCAGTGGCCCCCATCACAGTCAGTGGCCCCCCACTCCAGAACTACAGATATTAGTGTAAACGAAAAAAAAATCTCGTTAAACAAAGCACTGCAACATTATTTGCCTTTGCAAGTGGAAGAATGAAGCAAATAGTGCAATAAGAGAGATCACTAACACGGGGATTCACAACAGTTGCATTACCCAGTGCAACATGGGTTTAGAGCAGGTCGCTCCTGCCTCTCACTACTACTGGACCACTGCAACATCGTCTTGGATGCACTGGAAGACAAAATGCAGATGTAATATGCACAGACTTTGCAAAAGGCTTCAACAAGTGCGACTATGCGTGTAAAAAAAGGAAAAGTGAGTAGATGAAATTTCAACGCAAAGAGTAATAGTAAATAAAGCTAAGTTAGATGCTGGCACAGTTATAAAGTTTTTTTTTGCAAAGGCACAGTACTCGACCCCATCCTTTCTCTCATCCTTATATCTGACACAAAAACAAGGACATAAATCATAGCACCGGATTATCCTGTGCAGACAATGCTAGAATCTGCATGAGACTGACGCCTATTGAGGACACTGTAACTCAGTGAAATACAAATACTATGAAAATCTTCCGGTGGATGCAGAAAACTATATGACGTTCAATGAGGACAAATTTCAGTTACTCTGTTAGGGGAAAAATTGAAGACATAAAAGCTAGACTGGAGTATAACACTAATAACTGATTCTAATCACTCAGTAGGTCGAAAAAGTAACGTGAAGGATCAAGTGTAGGGGTAATAATGTCAGAGGATCTCACTCTCAAGGATCACAACAACGTCATCACCACAACTGCGAGGAAAATTAAAGGTTGGGTTATGAGAACCTTCAAAATAAGGAATGCCAAGCCAATGATTTGCCTGTTTAAGTCATTTGTTCTCTACTGATGAGCTGTTGAATGCTAACAGCTTCTCTCAAGGCAAATGTGTGAAGTTTCTTGACCTTTATTCCTTGGAACGAAGGCGAGAAAGATATATCATAATTTACATCTGAAAAATTCTAGAGGGACTTGTTTCAAATCTGCACTCAGAAATCATTCCCTACAAAAGCAAGAGGCTCGGCATACGGTGGGAAATTCCCTTAATGAAGACCAGGGGAGACGTGAGTACACTGAGAGCAAACACAATAAGTATAAATGACTCAGACTATTCAACACCCTCGCACCATACTTATGGGGGATTACCAGTTGATCCCTTGATAGTCCAGTGCCCTTTAGGAACTGGATAATTTTCTGAAGTCAGTCCCTGATTACCCGGCCTGTGGTTCATACGTCGTACTGCGTGCGACCAGCAGTAACAGTCTAGTTGACTGTTACTGTTGGGGAGGGGGCCGCGGGGGCGTTGACCCTCGGAGCAATTTCCAGGTAGCTCTGCTTTGAAATAATGCTCTCTGGGACCATAGATTTTTCTGAGCTGATTCCTGGAGTTGGTTTTGTATTCCTCCTCCCTTGCTCGTCATACAAGGCTTCCTGTGGGTTTTTTGGCATTTAGATACTAACCCTTCTCCTTGATTGTGGCCTCAATGTGTCTGCGATCATAGAGATTCACTTCTCTCTCTGCCCTCCATGGATGGTGCCTGAGGTTTGTCGGCAGTGGATGGGGACGTTTAAGTGTCAAGTTCCGGTGATAACCTTGGTTAATTACTTGGAATATAATTTGGTTCATGTTTCAAGGACAAAGGTCTTTATTGACTGGTCTAAGACTTTGTTGACTTTGTTGTTATCATCACCGGTGATATCTCTTACTGTTCACAGTTACCAAGATAGTTTTTGTGTTCACTGCGGAGCTCTACGCAGTCCTCGCCGCTCTTGTTCTGAGTGCTGGGTTAGCTGGTTCTCGGGTCACTGTGTACTCAGATTTCCAGTGTGATCTTCCTGGCGTCCTCCTCGACAGAGAGGCACAGTCCACAGGATCCAGTCGCATGATGGGTCTCGACTAGAATATGTAACCAAATACAGGTTTCTATGTTTTGAGGTCCCATTACTTGGACCTGTTGTAACAAGACTTTGTCGCCAGTACAAAGAAAGGCTGATAGAGCACTTAGAATTGTGGCAGGTTTTCATCCCAGGTATGGTGCTAATGTTAAAATTGTGAAAATGATGTATCTTGCTTATATTAGATCATTGGTTGATTATGCTGCGCCTCTACTTGTGTCTGACTGGAAGCTTGGAGGGTTGGTAAACTGCACAACGAAGCAGTGAGGATCATCCTAGGATGCCCTCGTACTGCCACAGTTCTATACGTATATGCGGGAAGAATGTAATATTCCAAGCATCAGAGATCTTGTTTTTGAAATAAATGTTCTCATTGGGGTCAATATGAACAGGCAATTATGCAACATATGGGAATCTTTATTAAGGAAACGTTTCGCCCCACAGTGGCTTCATCAGTCCAATACTGTAAATAAAGCATTATCACTTGTGTGTGTGTGTTTGCGCTCAATCTAATTGTAGTTGCAGGGGTCGAGTCATAGCTCCTGGCCCTGGTGTGTGTGACCAAATTAATGTCTGCATAAATAACTCCTTACGATTGTGACCAGATATACACATGTAAATAGTTCATTACCTCTGTAACTTGTGCAGCTATCAAAACTTTGGGGCCCAGTCCCTGGACCCATTATGTACCTCTGTAATCCTTTGACTACCGCCCACAGGATGGGTATGGGGTGCGTAATAAAGATGTTAAAGTAACTCTGCCCTGGCCCAGTGTGCTTGTCTAGCCTGAGGTCCAAAACATCCAGGAGTGGTTAGCTGGTCTCCATGTGTGGCTCAGTAACGTAGTTTTGTTGGTGCCTGAGCCATTTTGGTGCCCAGGACATATTGGTGTCCCGGGCCATGTTGATGTACCTAGCCATGTTGATGTCCCGAGCCATGTTGGTGTCCCGGGTCATGTTGGTGTCCAGGGAAATGAACGGGTGGATGCCAAGGCAAATGCCGCTGTAGTGAGCGCACTTTACAGTAGACTTGCCTTACAATGACTTTGTGGTTCATATCCACAGATATGTCCTTGAGAAATGTAGGGCCCAGTGGGCTCTGCACACCAGAAGCACGTTATACAAGTTTCGATAGGACGTGGGTGTTTAACCCTCCTTCTTCAACAGGAATCGTCACCTTGAGACGAATTTCCGTTGACTAAGGATCGGTCACACATCCCGCTTATAGGCACCTGTCCACTGGTGCTCCTGTCTTCCCGTGTTTACCTAATGACTTGCCGCTGACTGTGGAACTCGAATAAATAAATAAAAGGATTTTGCTTACGGTTTTTCCATTAAAAATCTCACCACCTTCAGCATAATCGTCAGTTTATGGCTGGAACAAAATAATAATCAGACGATAACACTGAAAATATCGACCCAGAAAAAAAGAGAACAAGAGAATGCCTTACGGTTTGTCAGTTTTTTTGTGTATGAAAACAATTAATAGGTGTTGCCGGGGCGATGGTGGGTGGGGAGACGAGCTAAGTGGTGAGGCTAAATTAGCCATCATCGGGATGAGTGCTAAGGCAGGAGCACTCATGTGCCAGCCATCACCCTGCCCATATCTGATGCGTTTCCAGCAACACCGATGCTCCAGCTTCCTTCTTGGTACGTCCATTTAACAGTCACCGCCTTGTTTGGCATCATTGTTCCAGCCGTCTTCAGGTCGCCGTCTCAGGGCGCGTCCTAAGTGCTGAGGGGTCCATTAATCGCCTCATTATCAATTAGTTTACCCTCGGTGTACATATAGAGACCTCAACTGTCTCTCCCTCTATCCCAGGGATGGAACTCTTGAGATATAATCAGAACTCATGTTAACTCGGGTAAGTCAGGTTCCAGACTTACTTATCGGATGTTGAATTATTTTTTGTTGTTGTTTATTCTCTTTCGATTTCCATTTTCCATTGGCTTTCTTCAGCCAGGAATGGATGGCTGGTGGTGCAGACTCTGGTGTGCCAGGCTCACTATGTCTGAAAGTACCGCGTCAGTCTGCAAGGATTAGACATTCCTCTTAAAGCTGGTGTTGTTATAACTTTTCTTGGTACTTCACCATACTGACGCAACAGACAACATTGCTTGCACACACTTCATGCGCACACGTACGCTCATGCGTACTGGGTTAATAAGCCCGGAGATAAACACTGGATTAATAAATCTAGATGCACACTGGGCTAATAACCTTGGATGTACACACTGGGTTATAAACCATATAAACACTGGGTTAATAACCCTGCATGTGCACACTGGGTTAATACCCCATCATTGTCATCCCCGAGTCACTGGTGGTGTCGGGAACAGTAACTGGATCGTTATCGTGAACAGGTTCGGTGGTAGGGTTCATAAGGTCCGAGGTCTGTTGCAGCCTTTTTACACGCAGCCTTAACGACCCCATTCAGTAATAATAATAATAATAATAATAATAATAATAATAATAATAATAATAATAATAATAATAATAATAATAATAATAATATCTTGATTTCTACAAGTACATGTACATGGTATACAGGCCTAGCTGGCATCAATGACATACTACTATATAGAAAGCTGCTTATTATTTAGAGCATTACGGGCAAATTAGGTCAATTTTGTCCCAGGATGCGACCCACATCAGTCGACTTACACCCAGGTACCCATTTTTACTGATGGTTGAACATAGACAACCGGTGTAAGGAAACACGCCCATTGTTTCCCTTTGCCGGGAATCGAACCCGGACCCTCACCGTGTGAAGCGAGAGCTTTTGCCAACAGGCCACGGTCCATCGTCATAAGACCGTAAGGCTCACCATAGAAAACCACAAGAAGAACAAAAAGAAGTTCACAGAATATATACACTGAGAGATGTATGTCTCCTAAAGTATATATGCTGAGAGTTTATTTTAATCCCTGTTTGAGGGATTACTTGCAGCCTTATTAATGACTCCAGTGTAACCGATAAATTTAAACCTATACTAGCCAACTAAGGAGAGCGTTGCTAGGCCTCTGGAATTTTCACTGTTTCCTCTTCCCTGGGACGTTTGTCCTCATCGTACACAGCCCACTGTTGGACAGTTGGTCAGGGAGTCATACATCAGCCCCTTCTAAGCTTGGGGAAAGCTTTATGCTATTTTTCACTGAGGTGGTGTGTGGAGACACTCATATTTCTATTCATCTATTTGTGGTTGCAGGAGTCGAGCTGTGCATGCCTTTGTGTACTTGAGACCTGCCTTTAAACAGTCACCCTGTCAATTCCTCTTAGTATTTTGTACACTGTAATCATGTCAGCCCTGGTCCTTCTGTCTTCTAGTGCCGTTAGACTTAGCTCCTCTAACCTCTCCTCATAGCTCATGTTCCTCAGCTCTGGGACTAGTCTCGTAGCAAACCTTTGCACTTTTTCAAGCTTTACGTGTTTTTTCAGATGTGAATTCCATATTGGCGCTGCATACTCCAAGATGCGCCCCGTGGCCTGATCGCTAAAGCTCTCGCTTCACACGGCGAGGGTCTGCGTTCGATTACCAGCGAGGGTAGAAACAATGGGTGTTTTTTTTTAACACCGGTTGTCTATGTTCACCCATCAGTAAAATGGGTACCTGGGAGTTATTCGACTGGTGTGGGTCGCATCCTGGGACAAGGACCTAATTTGCCCGAAATGCTCAGCATAACAAGGGGCTTTCTATACAGTAGTATGTCTTTGATGTCAGCTAGGCCTGTATACCATGTACGTGTACTTGTAGTAAATAAAGATAATATTATTATATTATTATTATATGCCTCCTTGCTGAGGTTCCTGAAAACTACCTTTAAATTTGCCAGTGCAACGTCTGTTGCAGCTACTATCTGGTTGGGAGTCTCAAGCGAAATGCTCGGAACTGTTCTCATCCCAAGGTCCTTCTCTTTCAGAGATGTTTGCAGCTTTTGTCCCCTCAAGCATGTACTCAGTTTCTGGTGTTCTTTGCCGTTCCCCGATTTTCATAACATTGTATTTGCTGTGGTTAAGTTCTAATAGCCAATTGTCAGACCAATTCTGCAGTTGTCTGGATCCATTTGTATTGTTTCCTGGTTTGCTCCTGTTTGTATTCTCTTTATTAAGTTTACATCTGCGAACAGGGGACACCTCTGACTCGATTTTTTTTCTGTCATGTCGTTTACATACACAAGCAAGAGTACCGGTCCAAGTACTAACCCTTGTAGACCCCCACTCGTCATACTCACCCATATCGACACCTCCCAGACCATAAATCGTTGTTTTCCTTCTATTAAGTATTCCTTGATCCACTATAGTGCTTTCTCTGTTATTCCTGACTGCTCTTATAGCCTTTGTCCCAGTCTCTTTTCAGGTATTGTATTGAACGCCTACTTACAGTTCTAAAATATACAGTCCACCCATCACCCTCTCTCCTGCCTAACTTTCGTTACTTTGTCTTAGAACGCTAGCTCATTTGTTACTGGATTTTCCTTCTGTAAAATCGTGCTGGTTGTTCATGACTTTGTTCCTTTCCAGCTGCTCCACAACTCTCCTGATAATCTTCTCCATATCTTCACATATTATGTATGTCAATGATGCTGCCTTGTAGTTTAATGCCACCTGTCTATCCTCTTTTTTATACAAATATTGCGAGTAATTTATTTGTTTTCCAGTAGTTTATACATGTCATTTACCATAACTGCATACTGTACAGTATCTCATTTTATAAAGTTGTTTGTTTGTTTTTACTTAATTGACTTGAAGATCTCCTCTAACTTTTTACATACTTCTGTTTCCTCTCTCAGAACTCAAGGAAAAAAATGTTGCCTTGTCCCATTTGACCCATTGCTTTCGAGGTATCAAACTTACTCAGTAGTTTCTTCACCTCACCTCCCTCTGTGTGTATTGTGTCTAGTTCCCGTCGGTGCACTCTTCCGAAATCTTTTGTTCAGCTCTTCGCAGACTTCTGGTTCTGGTTATCCGAGGTTCTCTACACATATGCTGGTATGTATGATAATCTGTGTACATGTAACTGTTAGTTACCATTTTGTCCTAGGCACATGTCGATTAGACACTAGGCCTGTTGTATGTATGTATGTGTGTGTGTGTGTGTGTGTAACAAAACACTTCGAAATGTTTCGGCCCTGCCGGGAATTGAACCCGGGCCCTCCGTATTTGTGTATACCTGAATAAACTTACTTACTTACTAGTGATTTTGTTATAATATTTGCTAGGAGATAGTGCCTTCTGACACAGGCCACGTGGCCTGGTGGCAAAAGCTCTCGCTTCACACAGTGAGTGTCCGGGTTCGATTCCCGGCGAAGAGGTGGAAACATTAGACGTGTTTCCTTACACCCCAATGGAAATAAGTCACTCTGTCTGACTTTTTTGGGTTATCCTAGATTCTCTACACATATGCTGCTATGTATGATAATCTATGTAAATGTATTTGTGTATACCTGAATAAACTTACTTATTTATTTCTGGTCCAGACTTGTCCATGACTTGGCCGGACTCCCGGGGAAGCAGTGCTGGAGGAGGCGCAAATTGTGTCTGCCCTTAACAACACCAACAACACCACTCCAATGACCGTGTTGCTAACATATTTTTTTTTAAATATCTTAAGTTTTTATCAACTTGGAAGCTTATGAATAATTGAAGACGTAGGTAGGAGGAGTCTAGAAAATTGAGGCTTGATGGTGGTAGTTACTGTGGCAGAGTTAGAGTAAGTAAAATACTAAAAGTGACGAAGCCTGAATTTATTCTATTATATATTTTGACAATGTTTTCATTAAGCACACAATTATAGGTACAATGTGTTAAATAATAGAGATTTAACTTAGGATAACCCCTCCCAGTGAAACTAAATACAGACGTATGATTTATTTCATTCAACTGATGGTAACTTTACAAAAATGGAAGTAAATCACTTTGTATTGGGTCATCCTAGGTAATTTGCACACATGTTAAACAATGTATGATAATTGTACTCATGTGTATTTAAATCAACTTAATAAGTGTTGCCTGAAATGCATTGCATGCTAGTGGCTTTCTTTTGTGCTTAACATTTTATTGCATGTAAACTACATTTTGTACTACAGTAAGAAATAAAGTTTGTTGGTGGTGCAGTACAAGGCAGCTGTTGATCTATGTAGGTCAGAGGGAACATCAGTGTGGTTAAACCTACTTTACACCACTTGAAAGTAATGAATATCCACTAGGTCTCTTTATCGACCTAAGGAAAGCTTTTGTTACAGCATCATACATCACAAACTTCATTATTATGGTATCATAGGCCATGCACTTACTTATATAAAGTCTTACTTTACTAACAGACAGTAATACGTCTCTATTAGGGACACGACCTCTTTAGCAAGACCTCTGAACATTGGTGTTCCACAGGAAAGTGTCCTTGGCCTCCTGCTTTTTCTCCTATATATCAGCGACCTTCCAAATGTATGACAACAACTTAGACCTATTGTCTTTGCTGACGACACAACTTTTGTCATCTCCCACCCAAATCCAGCATCACTCAACATTGTTAATGAAGAGTTCTTAAAAATATCAACCTCGATGACTACCAATAAATTCACACTTAAGAGTGACAAAACCTTCTACATTATGTTTGGGAGCAGAGCAAGTAATGTCCAGCTAAGCATTATGATTAACAATACTCTCATTGCTAAACATGACGAGGGAAAATTTCTGGGTCTGCACCTTGACAGCAACTTGAAATTCAACACCCACATCCACCACACAACAAAAAGTATCAGAAGTGTCCAAAACATTTGGCATCCTTGCAAAGATACGTTTTTATGTATCACAAACAGCACTACTTACATTATGCTATTCACAAATCTACCCCTACCTCACCTACACTATTTGTATTTGGGGATCCACAACAGCAAATCACCTCAAGCCAATAATAACCACTCTCTCCTCCCCCTACTCTTCAAAGACCTAAATTTGGTTACTATATATGCATCCTATATATATACAAAAGAATAAATTCTAATATTAATCCTGACCTGAAGCACTTTCTTGATAGTTGCAACAGGACCCATAGACATAATACTAGGCACAAAAGTCTAGCCTACAATGGTCAATGACTGAAACAAGAAAATTAGTCTACAAATTAAGACAAAGGAGAAAGGTGAGACATAACCTTTATTAGCAGACAAGTCAGTCTAAAAATTGAGATCAAGGACCCCAAAGGAAATAAGTCACTTTGTCTGACTTGTTTGGGTTATCCTAGGTAATTTACACTATGTATGATAATTGTACTTATGTGTACCTGTGCCTAAATAAATAAACTTACTTACTTGCTGTATGTCTCATACAGGGGTTTAAATTGAAAAAAATGAAAATGAAAAACAAATATCTTTATTTCTTTTGAAACATGCATGGAAGTTACAATAGATGGGTTAGCATTTATTCTGGTTGCAGTTTTGATTCACTTAAAATGGAATTCAGTAAAAGTTGTATGTTAGAAGGAAGCCATTGTGATGCATAGCATTTTTGGGAAACAAATTCTAAAGCTTACAAACTCCTTTAATTTTATTCCTAGTATATAAATTTAGGCATTGCATGAGAGTACAGCATGAACAATTCATTTTAATAATAAGGTGTTTGAAATTGAAGTACAGTACTAGGTAGTAATAGGCTAGCTGTTAAATGGAATTTATGTCGGGCATGAAGAAACAGGCTGCAGATAATGTATTTGACAAATACAGATAATTTACATTAAATTAATATCAGATCTATGATGTATATTTTATAGAACAGTAGAGTTATTGATAGCAATAATGCATGAGCAATAACACTTATACTTTCCATTTTTAATTATTAATCACACAAAAAATTTATATTTACTACCCTATTACTTGGATAATAAAATATAATCAGAAATGCTTTTTTTTATGCTATGCACACTCACTGCACATACCCATTCTTTCATATCTAGACCAAAGTTTACTGCTCACAGCTTTCCTGAGTGAGCTGAGCTCGTGACGTAGATCTACGTGATGGAGCCTGGCCTCAGTGACCTAGTTCTACGTGTCGGGCAGTCAAAGGGCTAAATGTAATGTAATTTCCATTGCTTTTATATTGATATTGAGATATATGTACGTATGTACGTATATAGTATTAAGATATGATGCATAAAGTAATAGCATCTAATTTTTGTAGGTGTTTACATATGGAAGAGATGCATCAGGAAGAAAGAAGATACTTTTTGACTCCATGCCATGTATCAGTGACGGTCACTTCATCATGGAGAGGATAGTCATCAGCAACCTCCAAAGTAATCTTGTACCTAGGTTACCAGTCACAGTATCTCAAACCATGACACACAGTACTGCCTCTGAAGCTGCAGGAGACACTGCCCAGAATTCCTCATTGTTGACATCAGAGTTTTGCGAACTCACTTCAAAACTTGATAGGGAAAGTTTAATCAAGGTCGAGCTTCCACAACCTTGTCGATATTTAGAGGAAGTGCCCATCTTTGGTATTGGTGCGGCCGATGAAGTACAACAAGGTGGTCTTTCTAATGATAATGTTGATTTATCAGAGAGAATGTCAGTCCTTGAGACTACAGAACTGGACCCCTCGCACATAGAGATGAGAACTGAAGGCAATGCAGGGATTCTAACTAATGTGGAAAGTGATGGAGAGCCCAAGGAATCAAAGGTTGATTTACTGAACTCTGCTCCATTCTTGGTGAGTGAAGATGGTGTGGTGTTTCAGTGTTTCCCAATCTCTGAGAAGGAAGTAATTATTGTGAGTTTAAATGACAATTCTTTGGTCACGACTGACTCGCTTCCTAGCTGTGTACCTATTGCATCAGAGTCAAATTCTGGAGGAAGTACTTCCCACTTAAGAATATGTCCTCTTAACAACATCTCAGCAGAAAATAAAATAGACATAGGAAAAAAGCTGAATATATCACTGACGCATTCTGTGGATGGAACTGTTCCTGGAGTGCGCAGTCAAGATAATACTGAATCATCAGTTGTTCTCTCTTCTGTTGACCATGAAGGTAATTACAACACACCCTCATGCACCATGGCTGAATCATCTACATCAATAAAGAAATCTGCATCAAATAACATTAAACCTGGAGCTGATGTAACCACAAGTTCACTATCTTGTGGTGCCATGAAAGACACTCAGTGTAATGTTGCTATAAACCTTAAAAGGAAATTAAATTGCATAGTAGAAGACGCTGAGGAAGGTCCCCGGAAAGAAGCTAAGATAACTCATGCAACAGTATATGCACCACTCTTACGAAAACCTCGAAGTCTGGCTGCAGATTCAGAAGAGCAGACGTCTTCAGAATGGTTTAAATGTTCCATGTGTTCCAGTGTTCTTCCATCAGCTGCCACACTCAGACATCATTTGGTTGTGCAACATCAGCAGAAAAACATCACATCATTCTTGGTAAGGCTTGCATTGCATTATTTAAGTGTACGGTATTTCTCTGTTTTGGTATTCACAGTTATATGGAAAATACGTAATTCCAAATATTCATTCTTGTGTGGATCAGTGTTCATCATTGTTATGGTGCCATTTCTGTTATTTTCAGGGTTTTTTATTATTATTATTTGCAAGTGTTTTAGCATTTATGCATTAGTATTGAACATGCAGTTACATTTTTAAATGTATCATGTGTGCAAAATATAGATACTGCACTGCCTCTCTCAGGACAGACTGTATCAGTGGTGAGGATTGGGAGGGAGGGGGGAGAAAGAAAAATGTACCTATATATGAAAATTTTGAACCAAGAGAAATGGAAATGCAGTAGAGCCCCAATTTAGTGATGAGTTGCATCCCTGGTGTTTCAACTTTTGAGCAAGTTGTTTATAACCATGACCCTATCATCGTATACAAAAAGAATAGTACAAAGGAGTGTTGGATGTCATATGTTTGTAACTGTAGATCAACACTGTAAAAAAGTTGTTTTCTCAATATTATTCCTTTTGGACTTTGTAAATAACAATTATAAGGTGGATCATAAGTCTGGGACCTTACTGCAGTGTTGCAAGATTTTGTTGACTTTCAGGCAAAATATACCTACAGTATTGATGCAGTTATTCTTTACAAATTCTTTCTTTTTATAAACTTTTTATGTATTACAGTTTCCTCTTTAATACTGCATTATGATTCAGGCTATCCTAGTTTTTTAACAAATGCAAGTCAGTTATGACTGAATGCCATTATCTGAAAAGATAAAAATGACATGGCGCTCAAGCATTCTCTCGATACTCTACCGCGGGGGCACTAGTGGCCATGGTCTCTCTCAGAGGCGAGGTCTCGAAGCCCCGGTGAGTAAGAGGGTCATGGTGGTGAGCGTTGAAGGGTTTCGGCGTGGGCCGGCCTGGAGCTGCCACTGGTGCAGATCTCAGCTCTTTACATCACTAGTAAGGCCTCATTTGGATTATGCCACTCAGTTTTGGTCTCCTTACTACAGGATGGATATAGACTCATTGGAGAACATACAGAGAAGAATGACTAAAATGATTTAATGTATAAGGAATCTCCCGTATGAAGATAGACTTAGAGCTTTGAATTACCACTTTCTGGAGAGACGTAGAATGAGGGGAGATATCATCGAAGTGTATAAGTGGATGATGAGCATAAACAATGGTGATATTAATAAAGTACTGAGGGTGTCGAACCAGGTAAGAACTAGAAATAATGGATTTAAGTTTGATAAATTTAGATTTAAAAAGTACGTAGGTAAGTACGTACTGGTTTTCGAACAGAGCTGTGGATGCATGGAACAATGTTCCGAGTAGGGTGGTTGAGGCTAGGACCTTGGGTAGCTTTAAAAAGAGATTGAACAAATATATGATTGGGAGGAGCTGGGTTTGATTGGTGTCGTGGGTACAGGAGTAAATTCTTGGGTAGGTTTGGGTAGGGGTGGTTTTAATAAGGACCTGCCTTGTATGGGCCATTAGGCCTTCTGCAGTGTTCCTCCATTTTCATGTTCTTATAAGGCATGAAGTTTAACCTAGCTGATTTCCACTCTTTAAAGATTTTTTTATTCAAAAGCAATTTATAATACAATCATTTGTGAAGAGGGAGCAGCCATTTGAGAATCATACTATCAACCCACAGCCATTAAATAATACCAAAATGAACTTGGGTTTAGTTCGTTGATTGTGGTGACAAACCCAACTCTTGCCCCCTAATAACATTTTACAGGAGTCCTATTGCCAACTTGGGTGCAAGGTCACATTTCATCATAAGACTGAAATTTGTTAATGCTAACATCAACTTGGGGTTATACGATCAATTACTACCTTGTAATAATGTCGATAGAATTACTGACAATTTGTTAGGTAAGAGAATACATGTGCAACTAAGTGAAATTTTATTTCAGCAACATTTTGCTCTCCAGAAGCTTTGTCAAGTCATTACGGATGGTACATGTACATATTAGCTTAGCAAAATTTCTGGAGAGTGAAGTGTTAAAAAATTAAAATTAATTTTTGTTTATTTTTTTTACAAGTCATACAAATCATTTATGGTAGTTATATATTTGAGTTGATTATACAGTGGACCCCAGGTTTTCGTAATTAATCTGTTCCAGAGAGAGTGACTAAATCCGAATTTGACGATTTCCGAATTAATTTTCCCCATAAGAAATAATGGAAATCCAATTAATCCATTCCAGACACCCAAAAATATTAAAATAAAATATTTTTGTACATGAAATATACATTTAATTACACAGAAAACAATGAGACATAAAGAATAAAACAATAATAACATGACACTTACCTATATTGAAGAGTTGTTGATGTGTGGAAGATGGGAGGAGGGGAGAGGATGGAAGAGTTGCTATTGTTTGGAATGGGAATCCCCTTCCATAAAGACTTCAGGTAGCAACTCCTTTTCCGGGGTTACTTCCCTTTGTTTTTTAATGCCACTAGGACCAGCTTGAGAGTCACTGGACCCCTGTCACTCAAAAAATTGTTCCAGACAGCTCTGTTTCTGGTGTGTCTTTAAAACTTGCCTAAAATGGGACACCACATTGTCATTGTACATGTTGCCAACATGGCCTGCAACAGCTTTGTCAGGGTGAAGTTCATCCATAAATCTTTGCACCTCACTCCACTTTGTACAAATGTCCTTAATCTTTGAAGAAGGCACCGTCTTCCATCTCTCTTCCTCCTCCTCTGAAGCAATTTCCTGAGCTGTGGTCTGTTGCTGTTGCAGATGAAGCTCTTGCAGCTCTTCAGTGGTTAGCTCTTCCCCGTGGTCCTCCACCAACTCTTCCACATCCTCGAAATTCACATCCAACCCCATGGAATTCCCAAATGCCACAATAGATTCCACAACTGGCATAAGCTCCTCAGGGTCAGCCCCAAACCCTTCAAAATCCCTCTCTTGGACACAGTCTGGCCACAGTTTTCTCCAAGCAGAGTTCAAAGTCCTGGAGGTCACTCCCTCCCAAGCCTTCCCTATAAGGTTTATGCAATGGAGGATACTGAAGTGATCTTTCCAGAACTCTCTTAGGGTCAATTCACTGTCAAAGCACCTTTGAAACATTGCTTTGGTGTAGAATTTTTTGAAGTTTGAAATGACCTGCTGGTCCATGGGCTGGAGGAGAGGAGTGGTATTAGGGGGCAAGAACTTCACTTTGATAAATCGAAAATCCTCCACCATTTGCTCTTCCAAGTCTCGAGGATGAGAAGGAGCATTGTCCAGTACCAGGAGGCACTTAAATGGCAATTTATTATCCAGGAGATATTTCCTCACACTGGGGCCAAACACTTTATTGAACCAATCAAGGAAAATGTCCCTCGTGACCCATGCCTTACAGTTAGCCTTCCACATCACACACAATTTACTCTTAGCAACACTGTTTTTCTTGAACACACTGGGATTTTCAGAGTGATACACCAGTAAAGGCTTCACTTTGAAATTCCCACTAGCGTTAGCACAAAACATAAGAGTTAGCCTGTCTTTCATAGGCTTGTGTATTGGCAGTGCCTCTTCCTCCTGTGTAATGTAGGTCCTCTTTGGCATTTTCTTCCAAAAGAGGCCTATTTCGTCACAATTGAACACTTGGGGTTTCAATTGTTCAGCCTCTATGTACCCCTTGAAGTCCTGAACATATTTTTCAGCTGCACATTTGTTAGAACTGGCAGCCTCGCCATGCCTTACCACACTGTGTATGCCACTACGATTCTTAAATCTGTCAAACCAGCCTTTGCTGGCCTTAAATTCGCTCACATCAGCATTTGTTGCAGGCATTGTCTTTACGAGATCATCATGCAACTGCCTTGCTTTTTCACATATTATCGACTGCTTAATACTATCTCCTGCTAATTGTTTCTCGGTGATCCACACCAACAACAAAGTCTCCACATCTTCCAGTATTTGCGATCTCTGTTTTGTGATCATACTTGCACCTTTCGCAACAACAGCTTCCTTGATTTCCTTTTTCTTGGCCACGATGGAAGCGATCGTTGTATGGGGTTTCTCATACATCCTGGCAAGCTCTGCCACACACACTCCGCTTTCATATTTTGCAATGATTTTTTTTTTCAATTCTATTGTGACCTTCTTTACCACAGGGCTGGCACTAGGAGCTTTCTTTGGGCCCATGGTGGCTTATTTAGCAGTTGCAAGCACTAAAAACAATGGAATAATTATGAAATGTATCGTATGAACACGCAGGGTGACCGTCACTCACTAGTAAACAATGCCACACTAACTGTGGATGGTGTGTTGGGGCCGCTCTGGCTGGGCGTACGTGTTCCGGACCAATGACTTATTACCGAGCGGAATGAAGATCACCGAGCCAATATTTTGACGAAAAAACGTTGCAATTACAGAATATTGCGAACTCTGATGACTATGAAAACCGGGGGTCCACTGTACTGTATTTTGAATTTGATCTTGTTTTAATGCATATAATACATATTTGATACAATATAAGGCTCAGAAGAAAGCCACTAATTATGCAAATACATTTCTGGCAAACTAATCACAAGGCAAGCTAATCACAAAGGAAACTAATCATAAGGCAAAGTAATCATAAGGCAAACTAATCATAAGGCAAATTAATCATAAGGCAAACTAATCACAAGGCAAGATAATCATAAGGCAAACTAAGCATTGGGTAAACTAATGATAAGTTGCACATGTGTCCTAGTTCCTAACTGTGTCTACCTTGCATTTGGGTTGGCATTAGGAATCCTGGGAAAAGGATTTTGGGATAAATGGAACATATTTATAATGTTGCAATAAACAGCAAGTAATCCACATTTGGAAGAGGAAACTTTAGATGTTTTGATCTGTCACAGTTTATTATCAGTTGTGAATTAATAACTGGTCAGGATGAACTGGAATGCCCTTTGAAGTTTCCACTCCAAATTGTGGGTTACTTGTGAATTGTTCTGGTCATGATATTATCACTTCTATTCCCCATTCATTTTTTATTTTCTTGCTGGGTTCTTGTAATACCTATAGTACACTGGTTGGCTGCTCAATTCTTGCATGTTTCTTTCCTTATATTAGTCTAGTTGCTGAACCTGGAATTTTGTGCACATAATTGGCTTTGGTAGAATAAGTCTTTCTAGTGTCTAGAATGATATTCCACTGGTCCCACTCAGCTACCCTTAAGGAATTTAAAAGTCCTGGATGGCTGCCAATGCAGTCACCAGTCACTTGTGATTTAATAGATGTGTACAGTATATCAAGATGAATTTTGAGTATTTTAATTAAATTATTTTTATGCTTAATGTTTTTTACTTCAGAGATATTAATTTTTGTGTTCTAATCGTGATTGGATGAGCTGATGTATGAGAATGCAAGTTGGCTACCGATTTAATTCCACTTATTATCATTGACGTAAGATGACACATTTTTCTTCAGATCTGAACACTGTTCTTGTTTATTTCCTCTTATCTCCATGAGGAAGTGGAACAGAATTCTTCCTTCATAAGCCATGTGTGTCTTAAGAGGCAATTAACATGCTGGGAGCAAGGGGCCAGTAACCCCTTCTGTATACATTACTAAAGTTTAAAAGAGAAACTTTCGTTTTTCTTTTTGGGCCACCCTGCTTCGGTGGGATGCAGCCAGTTTGTTGAAAGAAGACGAAGAAAGATCAACAATGCTAATAAGAGTTTAGTTTAATTCATTTTTACCAGGAGAGAAGGATTGCCAAATACAGTCATCCCTCGGTTTTCGATTGTCCCAGTTTTCACCGATTTTGGTTTTCGCTGACTTTTTTCGGGGAAAATTTGTCTCGGTTTTCGCCGATTGTCTTAGTTTTCGCCGACCGTATGGGACCTGTCCACCAGTGCCGCGCACATACAAAGGCCGTAGGCCCGCCACCCACGCACCCTCCAGCACCTCCCACGCACATTGGTAACGCAGTCTAGCATTGTTTATGCTTGAGTGAACATCACCCCAGGAGTTCATACAAAACATTTATTAACAATTCATTCTTTTTGGCCCTTGATTATTGTGTGTGACTACTAAATAAGTTACCATGGGCCCAAAGAAAGCTCCTAGTGCCAGTTCTTTGGTAAAGAAAGTGAGGAACACTGTAGAAATGAAGAAAGAAATATAATAGAAAAATATGATAGTGGTGTACGTATTGCCGAGCTCGCCAGGATATACAAGAAAAACCCATCAACCATCAGTTCCATTGTGGCAAAGAGAAAAGAAATCATGGAAGCTAATGTTGCAAAAGGGGTGAATACGATAACGAAACAGAGATCACAAACAATGGAAAATATGGAGAAATTGTTATTGGTGTGGATAAACCAAAAACTGCTAGCGGGTGATAGTGTTGTTCAATCCATCATATGTGAAAAAGCAAGGCAGTTGCATGCCGATCTTGTAAAGAAAATGCCTGGAACCAGTGTTGATGTTGATGAATTTAAGGCCAGCAAAGGCTGGTTCGAAAACTTCAAGAAGCGAAGTGGCATACACAGTGTTGTAAGGCATGGTGAGGGTGCCAGTTCAGATAAAGATGGGGCTGAAAAATTTGTGCGTGAGGTTAAAGAATATGTAGAGGCAGAAGAATTTAAACCCCAACAAGTGTTTAATTGTGACAAAACAGGCCTCTTTTGGAAGAAAATGCCAAGGAGGACCTACATCACGCAGGAGGAAAAGGCAATGTCAGGACACAAGCCTATGAAAGACAGGCTAACTCTTATGTTATGTGGGAACGCTAGTGGGGATTTAAAAGTGAAGCCTTTACTCGTGTATCACTCTGAAAATCCCAGAGTGTTCAGGAACTACAGTGTTGACAAGAGTAAATTGTGTGTGTTTGGAAGTCTAATGCTAAGGCATGGGTCACTAGGGAAATTTTCCTGGAATGGTTTAATCAAATGTTTGGCCCCAGTGTGAAGAAATATCTATTGGACAATAAATTGCCACTTAAGTGCCTCCTGGTAATGGACAATGCTCCTGGTCATCCTCAAGACTTGGAAGACCAAATGTCTAAGGAATTCAAATTTGTAAAAGTGAAGTTCTTGCCTCCTAACACCACTCCTCTCATCCAGCCCATGGACCAGCAGGTCATTGCAAACTTCAAAAAACTGTACACCAAAGCAATGTTTCAAAGGTGCTTTGATGTAACCTCAGACACTAGATTGACCCTAAAAGAGTTCTGGAAGGCTCACTTCGATATCTTCCATTGCATAGGCCTTATAGATAAAGCTTGGCAGGGAGTGACCTCCAGGACGATGAACTCTGCTTGGAGAAAGTTGTGGCCAGATTGTGTCTCAGAGAGGGATTTTGAAGGGTTTGGGGATGACCCTGAGGAGCCTATGGAAGTTGTGGAAAGTATTGTGGAATTGGGGACTTCCATGGGGTTGGATGTGAATGGAGAGGATGTGGAAGAGTTGGTGGAGGACCACAATGAAGATCTAACCACTGAAGAGCTGCAAGAGCTTGAGCTGCAAGAGCTTGAGCTGCAACAACAACAAAACAGATCTGAGGAAATTGCTTCAGTGGAGGAAGAAAGATGTAAGGTGCCTTCTTCAGAGATTAAGGAGATTTGTGCAATGTGGAGTAGAGTGCATTCATTTGTGGAGGAACATCACCCTGACAAAGATGTTGCAATCCGTGTTGGCTACTTTTACAATGACAATGCCGTGTCCCGTTTTAGGGACATTTTAAAGAGCCGCCAGACACAGAGCTCTCTGGACAGATACAGTGGTACCTCGAGTTACGATGGTCCCCAAAATCGCCCTTTTATGTGTTTATTTTTTTAAATGCTTTTGTAAGTATATTTTTGGGGGTGTAAAAGGACTAGTCTATTTTACATTATTCCTTATGGGGATAAATTCGTTTGGTAATGGCACTTGAACAACATTCTCGAACGAAAAAATATCGTAACTCGAGGTACCACTGTATTTAGTGCCACAGGTGTGCAGTGACTCACAAGCTGGTCCTAGTGGGATTAAAAGACAAAGAAGGGAAGTGACCCCAGATGAGGACTTGGTACCTAGAGTCCTTATGGAGGGGGATTTCCCTTCCAAAAATTAGGGTCTCTTCCCTCTCCCCTCTTCCCTCTCTCCCATCCAACAACATCAGTCTTCAATAAAGGTAAGTGCCACATTCAGTTCATTCATTTGTGCATGTAAATCTATCTTTAAGGCCCCCCAATTTTTTTTTTTCAAAACTTCTGGGTTTCTGGAACGGATTAATTGAACTTCCATTATTTCTTATGGGGAAAATAGTTTTGGTTTTCGCCGATTTTGGTTTTAGCCGATCCATCTGAAACGGATTAAAATCGAAAACCGAGGGATGACTGTATCATTGTCTGTCATACCTACCCTGTATAATAAATTGCAATTAAAATTTTCATAATTTGCAGTGCTTCCTGTGTAAACATGAGTGTTGGAGTGAGAATCAACAAGATTGGCATCTTCGTGTCCACCACGGCATTAAGAATAAGGCTGTAGCTTGTTTTGTGTGTGGCGCTCGGTTATCAACACCTGCAGAACGTAAGGCTCACGTGCGCAAACACCCAGCTACCCTTGCATGCCCAAGCTGCTCTCTTAAGTTCTCGGCACAGCATCAGCTGGTGGCACATGCCAAGCAACACCTTGAGAAGCTACAGCCACATGGATGTCTAATCTGTGGTGCCAGATTTACCCAGCAGGGAGTGCTGCAGGTGCACTTGTGGCGTCACCAGCCTCAGAAGTGTCCTCAAGAAGAGTGTGAACATGTAGCTGAAGATGAGAGCTGGCTTGTGATCCATCTTCAAAATCAACATGCACTAACAAGCAGACAAATTCATTGCATTATTACTGATCGAAATGCATCTGATCATAAAATGGATTTATTATTAGGTAAATACTCATCCTTGCAAGACAACACTTTGGCTAGCCATAGCTCATATAGTCTTCAAGAATATTTAAGTTTCGATAACGTGTGGCTCTCATCTGTTGGAGGTTCCAGTAGCCAGCTAAATCATGTCAAGAGTGAGAAATTGAAGTCAAGTTCGGATAAGAATTCTCAGGATACAGCAGATCAGGATCTCAACATCTTAAAGAATGCTGTGAGTTGTTTGGTGGAGGCTGTAGCCAGTGTTGAGGAGGAGGGAAAGAAAGGAACAAGAAGAGAGGAGGATTTACTTTACAAGGTTACAGAAGAAGGACCAACCCTGCATCGCTGTGGATTATGCAATATATACTTGCCTTCAGCAGAGGAACTTGCCTTGCACAAAGCTGGACACGACCAGGTATGTTTTACTTTTAGCACTACCGTCTCACAAATTTAGTGGGCAGTCCAAGTCAACATCAGCTTTAAAGACTCTAGGGATTATCTAATAAATAGACACATTTTAAAGAAATTATTGGAATAGAAAAAATTCAGTATGCATTGAAACAAGAAAATATGGAAAGAAAATGTTCTGAATGTAAAGATAGAAGTGAGAATTGGGTAATAGGCTTAAGAGATTTTTCATATACTGTAATATTTATAAAGGTGTCTAATGTGAATATTAATGTAAGAAGAGTACTGGTTGCAGGTTGTTAGTAATTAAAATTAAGAAAAAGGAGTTTAGATATGAATGCAGTTTTGATATGCATTCTGCAGTAGTTGTAATTTTTTTTTTACTTTTAACTACATCAGGTCTCCTATCAAGTTATGGTGGCTCCAAAAAAGGAAACATTCACCATTATTCATTCAATAGTTGTCTTGCCAGACATGCACAAACATTACAATTTCAATTACTCTCCAAACTTTAACATTCCCAACCTTCCTTCAGAATGCAGGCTCTGTACTTGCTTCACACCTCCAAGCTCACCATTTTTTCCAGACTCACTTCTTAGATGTTACTTTGCTCACACTTCTCCAGCATATTAATAACCTACTATCTATTCCATATATTTGCAACATTTGCCACATAGCTTCCAAATCTAGCCTGTCATGTGCCTTTTCTAAATCCATAAATACAACAAAAACTTCCTTACCTTTATGTAAGTACAGTGGACCCCCGGAGTTCGGTTCGTACTGCTCCAAACTCGAACAATTATGTAAGTGTATTTTTGTAAGTGCTTTTGTAAGTGTATTTTTGGGGGTCTAAAAGGACTAATCTAATTTACATTATTCCTTATGGGAACAATTCGTTTGGTAACGGCATTGAGCAGCATTCTGGAACGAATTAATGACGAACTCCGGGGGTCCACTGTACAGTGGATCCCCGGTTTTCGTAATTAATTCGTTCCAGAATGCTGTTCAAGTCCCGTTACCAAACGAATTTGTTCCCATAAGGAATAATGTAAATTAGATTAGTCCTTTTAGACCCCCAAAAATACACTTACAAAAGCACTTACAAAAATACACTTACATAATTGTTCGAGTTTGGAGCAGTACGAAAACCGGGGGTCCACTGTATTGCTCACTTATATGCATCACAGTAAACATTTGGTCTATCCATCAATCCTTCCTAAATCTTCATTTATTTTCTCTGCAATCCTACTTTCTGTTTTACCCTTAATTCTCTCATTAATAACTTCCATACACTTTACTCAGTATACTCCACAAGCTTATTTCCCTGTAATTCCTACACTTTCTTGTCTTCCTTTCCCTTATACAAAAGAACTGTGCATGTTCTCTGCTAGTCCTTAGGTACCCTCCCTTCTTTCATGCATACATTGAACAAATATACTAACCACACCTAAACTATATTCCACCTGCTTTTAACATTTCTCTCTTGAGTCCATATATTTCAGCTGCTTCACCCCCTTTCATTCTACACACTGCCTCATGCATGTCCCCTCACATTCACATCTGGTTCTTTCTTGCACCTACAAGATCTTGTACCTCCATGTCCAATGCATGAAATCACTGCCTCCCTTTCTTCATTAACAGTTAACAGCAGTACCATCTCAGTACTTGCACCTCCTCATCTAATATCTCCCTCTCTATTGTTTTAATATTGGTAATCCATGTTCCCATCTTTCACTTTTAAACCCATCCAAGCTTTCTATTTGCAAATGATAATGCCTCACCCACTTATTGGCTCTTCTCTTCACTCACTAAACACACTTTTAATCTCTCTCTTCTCTCCACATATATCACTTCTACTTTGTAAAAATCTCCCATACACTAATGTTTCTCCCCACCACCCTCTTTACCTCATCATTATTCCAGTTTCTCCTCTTCTCACCTTCACCCACCCTCCTATACCAAAAATTTCTTCTGTAGTGAGTGTGTAATTATTTGTAATTACAGGAGTAAAGCTATAGTCATAGTGTCCAGTCTTTTATACTCTGTTCATCGTATAATTGTTTAAATTTTCAGTGGTTGCAACACTAATTCCTCTTTTAACGCCTTCCACTGGTCAACCACTATTTGAGAAGAAAATTTTTCTACTATCCTTTCCACTTCACTTTTTCCTCAGTTTGCAGTGGTGGCCTCTTGTTATTCCTGTTGCAGATACTAAAGAAATCTTTATCTACCCTTTCAAGTACTTTCAAACCTTATACATACAGTGGTCCCCCGAGTAATGAACACCCCGGAAATCGTACAATTATGTAAGTATAATATTGTAAGTGCTTGTGGAAGTGTATTTTTGGGGGCCTGAAATAGACTAACCTATGTGACATTATTCCTTAAGGGAGTAAATTCGTTCGGTAATGGCACTTGAGCAGGCTTCTGGGATGAAGTTTTTTCGTTACTCGGGGGACCACTGTATATGGTTTCATTCTCCTCTTCTCCTTCTATCAGCCAACATGTGCAACTTCAATGTTTTTCCACTTTTAATCTTAGCTCATATTGCTCAACTCTGGCAGCCATTTTGTAGCTCTTCTTCGACATTTTCTAATTGTATGTGTGTTTTTTCAGGTGTTAGCACCACGCAATATAAGTTATGAACAACTTTCTTAACATTTCACCATCCACACATTTGAAAGCTATTTTATAGTTTGCAGTGTTCCATACAAGTTTCTAAGATTCATTTGTATGACCTGGTGACAGTTTTTTGTTAATAACTCCTAGATCACTTTATCTGATACTTTCAGCATCTTCTCAGTCTGTATTCTTCATGTGGCCTAATTTCACTTTCTCCCATTACATGGCATTTATCTGCAATAAATTCCATCATCCATCTATCACTTCATGTGTTGGAATTATCCAGATCCTCCACTTAAGCTTTACAGTTGTTTTTATTATTAATTTTAAATAAGATTTTTGCATCCTCTGCAAACACTTTCAGATATTTTTTTTATTCCTTCTGGTAAATAATTTACACAAATTAGAAACATTATTGGGACAAGTAGAGGCCTTTGTGGCACCCCACTTGTGACATCCTCCCATGCAGACATTTTTTCTTTTGTAACAATTTGCATTTTGCTCTCAAACAAAAAATCTCTCATCCATTGCAATAATTTTCCTGTAATTTCTCTCTTATTTTTCTATTTCCAAATTAGTCTTTCATGAGAAACTCTTATTCAAAAGCTTTCTTGAAGTCTAGGTAAATACAGTCTGCCCACCCATTTCTTTCTTGAACAATTTCCATAACTCTTGTCATAATAACCTAAGAGATTTGATATATACATGGATGTATAGACAGAAAACCAAATTGTTTACCAGTTAGAATGTTATTCTCTAAGTGCTGAATCCACTTCTCTCTATTGGCTTTTTCCAATAATTTTACAATACTTGTCAGTGAAACCAGCCTATAGATTAAAGGGCCTCCCCTATTGCCTTTTTTTTAAATATAGGCACAATGTGTGCCATCTTCCATGTGTTTACTAATTTATCTTCCTTTAGTCAAATCCTAAAAATTTTCCAAAGTGGATAGCATAATTCATCTGCATATTCTTTTAAGAGCCAAGGTGCAATCCCATGTTGTACATGTGTAGGTATTTCCTAAATAAACAGTTCTTTGATATGATAGTAAAATGCATTCTTTTTTCAGGCAATCATATGCCTGAAATGCCAGAAATCCTTCCTGAGTATGAAGCAGCTTAAACGACACATGACCGTCCATAATTCACAAGATGCAAGTCAGCTTGAAACAGAGAAAGGTATGCTGCCTTCTGAATGAGTTTATTCCTATTAAGTTATTGGTCCTGACTGACACAAATGCCTTCATTCTGACCAACTTACTGTACATATAGTGGATAAAATTTCCACAGAAATACCATATATGTTGGTAGTTTACTTTGTTTACTCCACCAGTATAGCTGTTTTAAAATAGCATGACTGATGTCTACTCATGCTATTATGGAAATTCTAACATTGGGTCAGCACATTTTAAGTCATTGCAGATGATATGTTATGATGATTTAAACTATATATTTTCTGTGTTTTATAGTGACAGCTGGGAGGGACTATTCTCAGCTGTCGTTTCTGAGCGCCTATGCAAAGACAGTGATTATGTATGAGTGTGTTGAAAGTGTTGAATGAGGATGAAAGTATTTTCTTTTTGGGGATTTTCTTTCTTTTTGGGTCACCCTGCCTCGGTGGGAGACGGCTGACTTAAAAAAAAAAAAATTTGAACGCGTTGGTCGTCTCCCATCGAGGCAGGGTGACCCAAAAAGAAAGAAAATCCCCCCAAAAAAATACTTACATCATCATTCAACACTTTCACCTCACTCATACATAATCACTGTCTTTGCAGAGGCACTCAGATACGACAGTTTAGAAGTCCCTCCAAACTGCCAATATCCCAAATCCCTCCTTTAAAGTGCAGGCATGCATGTCGTAAGAGGTGACTAAAATGCCGGGAGCAAGGGGCTAGTAACCCCTTCTCCTGTATACATTACTAAAGCTTAAAAGAGAAACTTTTGTTTTTCTTTTTGGGTCACCCTGCCTCAGTGGAATATGGCCGGTTTGTTGAAAGAAGAAGAATACATATATATACAGTAGTACAAATTGAATCTACAGAATGTATATACAGGTATTTTACTTGAAGCTTTATAATACAAAGTACAAACAGTTTATATGCATTGTAAATAACTGAATAAATTAAGACTGGGGAATTCATGTTATGATAACACTAAGCTAACACTTGCCACCCTAGAGTAGGCTTGTAACAACAAGAACAACACAGACCAACACAGGTCCTACATGCCACACTCCAACTTCCAAAAATAAAAAATAAATAACTTGGCTCTAAGCAAAAAATGCCCGACAGCTGCTACAGTGTATTATTGTATTTATAAATCAATGCACTCTGAAGGAGGGGGTGGGGATATTACATGTTGGAGGGGAATCTGAGCTGTAATGTTGGATGCCATTGGCAAGATGTGATGGTGAAAGCATTTCTTTGTTTTTGAGTCACCCGGGTGTATTAAAAATAAAAAATCAGTGCATTTAACTCTTGAGTCAACTCTGAACTTAGGCATATTCATTTCTTAAGAAAAAAACTTTAATTTACTGTATGTGAAACTTCTGCTAGTTATGTCTTAATCCAGGCAAGGACCAGGTACCCACACCTTGCCAATAATAGCTGTTCATGAAGTACATGTACCTGCCCTTCAAGGAGAGTTTTTTGATGCTGCTGGAAGACTCTTGAGCAATTGGAGTTGCCCTTCCCTTCCTTGGATCAAGTCCTATTACTTTCCATTCGCTGGGGTTGCTGCATAACCTCACCCTTATGGCTTTTGTGCTTTCCTATCAATATATAATAGGTGCAATTACTTGATTACAGTATGTGGCTATGACCAATCAAGTAGGAGTATTAAATTAGACAAGGCCATTTTATAATGAAAATTAAATAAAACATAATTTACTCCTAAGGCTTTCATAGTAGTAGCGTAAGACATTTCATGAGTGTGATCAAGTTCTAAATTACTTTAGCCCACAGAATAGTAAGTGTTTGCCTGGGTGCTAACTGAATGGTGTAGATTGCATTCTGAGAGAGAAGATCAGAAGACCCCACTGGCAATAAGAATGTTCTCAATGATATCCAGACTTATTGGGTTATCCTGGGTTACTAAGCCTCTGGGTTATTAAGCCTCTTGCATTTCATACTTTACTTCTTTCTTTCTTTCAACACGTCGGCCGTTTCACACCGAGGCAGGGTGGCCCAAAAGAAAAAACGAAAGTTTCTCCTTTTACATTTAGTAATATATTCAGAAGTTGTTACTGGCCCCTTGCTCCCGGCATTTTAGTCGCTTCTTACGACACGCATGGCTTACGGAGGAAGAATTCTGTTCCACTTCCCCATGGAGATAAGAGGAAACAAGAACAAGAACTAGTAAGAAAATAGAAAAAACCCAGAGGGGTGTGTATATATATGCTTGTACATGAATGTGTAGTGTGACCTAAGTATAAGTAGAAGTAGCAAGATGTACCTGAAATCTTGCATGTTTATGAGACAGAAAAAAGACACCAGCAATCCTACCATCATGTAAAACAATTACAGTGGACCCCCGAGTTTCGTAAACCCCGGAAATCGTACATTTATGTAAGTATAATATTGTAAGTGCTTGTGGAAAAGTATTTTTGGGGGTCTGAAATAGACTAACCTACGTGACATTTTTTCTTAAGGGGGTAAATTCGTTCGGTAATGGCACTTGAGCAGACTTCAGGAGTGAAGTTTTTACGAAACTCGGGGGTCCACTGTACAGGCTTTCGTTTTAACATAAGAACATAAGAAAGAAGGAACACTGCAGCAGGCCTACTGGCCCATGCGAGGCAGGTCCAAATCTCCAACGGCTTAAGCCCCGACCCAGCCAGGTCAGGTTACATTCACTTAAGGAGGGAACACTGCATCTGACCTAGCACAGGCTAGTCAGGACCAACTCACACCCAACCGCACCCACTCATATAATTGTCTAGTTGACCACCTGGTCAGCCGACCACCTGGTCAGGTCACTTCCACTTAAGGAATTAGTACAGCTACTGACCTGGTAATACAAGCTAGTCAGGTCCAAATTCACACCCATCCACACCCACCCATGTATTTATCTAACCTATTTTAAAACTACACAACGTCTTAGCATCTATGACGGTACTCGGAGTTTGTTCCACTCATCCACAACTCTATTACCAAACCAGTGCTTTCCTATATCCTTCCTGAATCTGAACTTTTCCAACTTGAAACCATTGCTGCGAGTCCTGTCTTGGCTGGATATTTTCAGCACGCTATTTACATCCCTTTATTTATTCCTGTTTTCCATTTATACACCTCAATCATATCCCCTAATTCTACGCCTTTCTAGAGAGTGCAGATTCAGGGCCCTCAGTCTATCCTCATAGGGAAGATTTCTGATACATGGGATCAACTTTGTCATCCTCTTTTGTACGTTTTCCAGTGCATTTATATCCATTCTGTAATACGGTGACCAGAACTGTGCAGCATAATCTAAATGAGGCCTAACTAAGATATATAGAGTTGTAGAACAACCTGAGGACTTCTATTATTTATACTTCTTGATATGAAGCCATGGATTCTGTTAGCTTTATTGCGAACACTTATGCACTGTTGTCTTGGCTTCAGATTACTACTAACCAGAACTCCTAAATCCTTCTCGCAATCACAAGTAATAAGATCTACATTATTCAGCTTATATGTGGCATGGTTATTGTCCTGCCCAACATTTAGAACTTTGCATTTG
>WNWK01008305.1:0-85787 GCA_009830355.1 Cherax destructor | reverse complement strand
CAGTGGACCCCGGTTTGGGGGTCTAAAAGGACAATCAATTTACTTTATTCCTTATGGGAACAAATTCGTTTGGTAACGGTACTTGAGCAGCATTCTGGAACGAATTATAACGTAAACCGGGGTCCCTTATATATATATATATATATATATATATATATATATATATATATATATATAATATATATATATATATATATATAAATAGTACACGTCATTCAGTTAATGATACTCTAAATAATCTGTCTATATATATATATATATATATATATATATATATATATATATATATATATATATATATATATATATATATATATATATATATATATATATATATATATATTTATAGAAAATGAGTACACGTCATTCAGTTAATGATACTTAAATAATCTGTCTAAGATACATACAAGAGTAAGATGGAACAGCATTGGCTATCTTCAAACACCTTAAGGAGCATATACGAAGGCCCAACACCACAACAAAGTCTCAATTACAAAACTAGGCATTAATTACCATTTCCCCGCCCATGATAGTGCACAGCTAGTCAACACTGTTGCATATCTAGAACAAGAGCTCTGGACACCAAGGTATTAAGACAGGAACACCCTATGATCATAAAAAGACAGACCCTAGTGTTCCCAAACCTATGGAATATGAGTACACACTCTGACTCGCCAGCGAAATATGTAGACATTCAAAACCGTAAAATATACCTCCAAAGCAAAATAAAAGGGTAGAATCAGCCAAGAACAGCAGCACAACGTCCAAACTTCCTTAACAAGGTACTAGCTATGACAGAGAGGGGGGGACGCATCCCTTCCCCCCAGGCATCTTCTAGATCTTGTAAGATCCTAGCATTGTGAACGATAAACAAACGTTCACACACACAAAAGCACGCAAAAGTAAATGCGATAAAGAACGGATATTGATGCACAGCCATGACACAGGTGAGGCAGGCATACCCCCTCCTTGGTACTAGCCAATTGGTCGAGCATGGGAAAGTCCAAATTGCGGCCAATTTGTGAGAAGAAATACCCACAAAGGCGGCATATTTACAGCACTTACAAAATTATGACCAATAATACAGAACCTAGTACTGTAAATATTATTGTTAGCATTAAGCTGTGAATAAAAAAATATAAATTAACAATATTAGCTAAAATGAAATATTGTGCACAAGATAAAACGAAATATGTGAACCACATTTATAAGACATTATACTAGAGATATATCAATAAAATTTAATACGAAGTTTGTAGCAATATTTTCTGCTTGTATGTTTGGCTTCATATCACAAGTATTCATAGTACTTTTCAATACCAAAATTCTCCACAATACCAATAACGGTAATACATTTCTACCATAACACTACAGTACCAGTATAACACTAATACAATACCATAACACCACTACATTACAACAATAACACCACCACAATGCCATCTACACATCCTTACACAAGCATAACACCACCACAGCCATAAACCACTTCAATAGCTATAACACCACTTCAATAGCTATAACACCACTTCAATAGCTATAACACCACTACAACAGTCATATCACCACTTCAATAGCTATAACACCACTACAATACCAACTTAAAACCTTTACAAACCTCACCATCATAGCCATCACCTACTGCAAAAACTGCAACACTTAACAGTACCATCCAGGCTACGGGCGCACCCATAACAAAACTACCATACCCATTATACTGCTAAAATACTATCATCCCCAACCATGAAATGGTCATGACACCATTACACTATCCATAACACAACTACACTATCTAAAACACACCTAATATATTACCACTAAAATGCTCATAACATTATAACATTACCTATAACACTGCCACATTATCCATTCACTACTAAATTACCCATAGTACTACTACTATACCCAGAATTACAAAAAATCTATGGGTCTTAAAACTACGACAATATCCATACAACAATAACAATGCTCATAACTTCTCTACAATCCCATAACTCCACTACAATACAATAAACTAGTGTAATACGTATAACACTATAACAGTATCATTATAATATCACTTAGTACCCATAAGTATGAAATTCCTTCTAACACTGCTAAAATATCCATAACACCACTATAATAGTCATACCACCTCTACAATATCCATAACACTAATACAGTCTATCATAACTGCAATACCCATAACATCAGTACCTTAAAAAAAGAGCAAACTACTAGTTATCTAAATATTTTCTACTTCAATGATTTAATTTTAACATCTGATCTGTACATCCCATATCTTTCGTAAATCCTGCAATCTTACTTTCTGCCTTCCCTCTAACGCTGGCGATTATAATTGTATTGTGTACTGTCTCTATGTACTTAACAGACTGATTCCACATTGTTTATTACATACACACTGTCCCTCTGTATGTCTATCTGTCTCCCTCTTTGTCCCTTTCTCCTTACACAGATGAACTATATATATATGATATCTGAATCATAGGTAACGTATCTTTTACCGTACATATATTGAACAAGTACACTAATCATCCAAAGCTATATCCTCCCTGCTTCTAGCATCTTATTTCAAATCCATCCATTCCACTGCAGTGCACACCTAACTTCAGGCTTTTTCTTACGGCTCCTGGGACGATAAGAGTGTACTAATGGTAATTCATTTGTCTCGTACTAAACAGATGGAACATTGAACCTTCTAAAACTTTCAGATACACCCCCCTATCTACCATCTTTTTCATTCTTAATTGCCTAGTTTTTTGGGGTTCCCCCCGATTTAAAAAATTTTTATTAATCAGTTTTTATGATCAACAAAATTGTCTAATATTATTAAAAGAGCAAATCGCATGATGCTTTTTTTTTTTTTAAAGGATATATTGGAAAAAAAAAATTATGTTTATATTTCTGCAAATTATTTAGGCCTCCCGCCTTCTCGTTTCGTCAGTAATTGCTTAGGTCATGATGAGAGATAATTTTTAATTTTTTGGGGATTCTTTGCCCACTTGTCAGTGTTAGACCCAACACAGTTGTAATCCCTGTCTACTTAAACAAAGTTTTTTTGCATCACTTTTGATTCCATTTTTGTACATATAAGCAATGTCAGAATGTTGAAACTCATTGGTTAGGTAACATTAGTCGGGGAAACAGGACAAGATTTTTCTTGAGGGGGTCATTCATAGTCATATGATAACCCGCTACTGCAGCTTTTGGTCATCTGACTGACCCCTTCCACTGCCTTTCCAGCCCCCCCCCTTTAAAAATTATATTATTTAGAAATAAAAGGCAGCTGTGCATTACTTTATTTTTTTAAAAAAAAAATATTAAAGTAATTTTCCTACAAATATATATATTGAGAAACGCAGTGTCAAATATCAATACAATTAATATTAAAATTTTTGAACTTTTCCCAAACCAAATTTAAAAACCCCCCAAAATTTAAATTTACTACCTGTTGAGAACTTAATTTTAGGGGTGGTGGAGTTGTAGTGGGGGACCAACATGTACACAACAAGACTCAAGAAGTTTCCCCCCGGGGGAAAAAATTTTTTTTTTTCCCTCACTCTTGCTGATTCTCGGAACTGTGATTATGAAATTTTTTAACGTTTTCATATTTTTCTCGGGGGAAATTTGCGAAGTTTATTTGTGTGTCAGTTGTTGCTAGTTATCTTTGGAGTCCCATATTTTGTTCGGGGCGGAATAACTTATTTAATCAAAAAAGAGTTTTAGCACAAAAGAGCCGTTGTTTTGTTTTTATTTAAAATTCCACTCAAATGACACATTACTAATAATTTTTCATTTTTTCCACTAAGACTTTAATTGTACAATTTTTATTTTTGATTTGTTTTTAAAAAAATTCAAAATTAATTTAAAATCCTGTTTATAGTTAGTTTTTTTTTTTTTAAAAAAAAGATCACTTTATTTAAAAAATTTTTGTATTTTCAAATATATAAACCACTCTTCGGTAAAAAAAAAAAACTGTAACGCAGATATATGTATACCGAGGAATCTTCACTATTTAAACACTGATAGTTTTTAATTTTATCATAATGTAAACAATTGACTGGAGATGAACAAGTGTCATGTTGTTTTAATGACCTTTAGAGTAGTCAGGAGGTTTAAGCCCAATTAAAACAATAAAACTTTAAAAAAAAGCTTACGGGTTTTTTTTTGATCTTATTACCATCTTATTAATAAATTTATTGCAATTTCAAAGATCATTTTTTATTTTTTAAAAATTTTTTTTAAATGTCTTCGTGTTAAACACAGGAAGAATACGTGGACAATATCTTGATGTTAGACGATCGATCACTAGGTTTTGGGGTGGTGTGCTAAGTCGAGTGACCAATAAAAATTTACTTGGGGGGAATCAGACCAATCACACGACTTGGAACGGTTCAAAGGCCTGTTTCGAAACAGAGAGCTTAGAGTGGTGTTTCAGCTGACCAATGACAAGGCTTGTGTAGGTGTTAGCTGCATTTTAACTCAAGATGATCAATCAAGCCTTATAAGTGGTCTTTGTTGTTCATTAAAAATAAAGTTTTAGGGAATTATAGTCAACAAGCTCGACGCTCTATATCCAGTATTTGTAGGGTCAGAATGTTTAACGCTCTATTTTGAGTAGCGGTTTTGGGGGAAACAGAAAGCATTAGGAGGGGGGTTTTTGAAAAAACAGTCTAGTCAAAAGGGGGGAATTATCGGGGCGTTTTTCAAAACCCAAAAATTAAGGGCTTTTTGAGTTTGTGAACCATTTTCGTTTTAGAAAAAATTTTTAACCTTTTCGAATCAAAATCCCAAAAAGCTACGTAAATTTTGTTGAATAATAGTAAGAATGCTTGAGATACAATGGTCCCCGTGGGGTTGGGCTGATTACCCCATTGTACATCAGTGCTAATTTTTATTGATCACAGCACAATACAATAATGTCTGATTTTTTTTTTTTCTTTATCTAGATTAAGATCTTTTCTATCTTTCTTATTTTGAATTTTGATTGTTTAATTGATAAAAATCAAAGTTGTGCCATGTTAATAAAATTTTTAACTAAAGGGGTTTTCATAATAAACTTGTGAAAATATACAAAGCGATGCCTCACTAGCAGTCATATTTTTTTCCCAAAAAAAGAAAAGGAAAAAAATCTTTTAAAAAAAGTGTTCATATGTAAATTTACTGTAATCGGTTGGGCTTTTCCACAGTCTGGTCACCGCAAGTCAAGTGTTTTTTTCTTTAAAATAGAAGCAGAGTAAACTCTCTGTGAATGGGCTGAGAGACACCCCCTCTAAGGTGTACATATCATGTTTTCATAAAAAAACTGCAAATATACATAAAAGCTGGAGCTTTAGGGGTCCCAAAAGTCTAGAAAATATGGTGAACTTGCCCATCATTTTTTTTTTTCCCATACGCTCAGAGAATCTTGGCCCATAAAAAAAGTACACCCCGGGGGCTAGTAATCCCAGGGCGGTAGTTTTCTATTCCAGCAACTCAAAAGCTGCTGTTCAGAGTGGTGATGCCTACTGTATCATGGGTACGCCCCCCAGATCCGAGGATCTGTAAAAATTTTTGACATTATAATCTGTGACAAACATGTGGAAAGATGATAAATTAGAAATTAAATTGGGTTTTTAGAGGAAAGTTTCCCAAATTTTACGCCTGGAGAATCAAGAGGAGTTTGGGAACAGTCCCTAAACCCGGTCGATGAGACAGTCCATCAATCTTCCCAAAACCCTTGGGCCGCCTTTTCCACTTGGTCAAATGTGACACCACCTACGACTGCTGCACCCCCCCTGCCTACGGTATATAACTCTTTTCCACATATGCTGTATTCTTTTCAAGATTGATGGACTGATTACATCGACAAAAGGTTTGGGGGGACTGTTTCCCAAACCCCCCCTGTTCTTCACGGTTCTTCTTGTATGGACGTAAGCCACTGTGTGGGAAACGTTTCCTCAATAAAGATACCCAATTTCATATGTATCTAATTTATCAACTTGTCGGTTTCTCTGAACCATTCATCTACATGTGGAAAGATGTAATTAAACATCCCCAAACCTCATGTATTATATGACAACTTTGTACCATTAATGTATCTTTCAAGACTTTATGTAACATACTATATAATAAAATACACCATTGGAAAAAAAAGAAGATAGGGTGTTAGGGAAAGTAGGATATTTAAATGGATTCAGGAAAAAACCCAATTTTTTTTCCCTTAAGCCTTTTTACCAACTTCTTTAGGCTATGGGTCCCACAATTTGCACTATCTATCTATATGTCTATCTATCCCACCGAGGCGGGGTGGCCCAAAAAGAAAAACGAAAGTTTCTCCTTTTACATTTAGTAATATATACGGGAGAAGGGTTACTAGCCCCTTGCTCCCAGGATTTTAGTTACCTCTTACGGCATGCATGATATACCGAGGAAGAATTCTGTTTCATTTCCCCCATGGAAAAATATATATATATATATATATATATATATATATATATATATATATATATATATATGAGTGAGTTGTTTGTTTACACTCGTGTCATTACGATTTCAAAGTCATATTTCTATAACTCTAAACTCGATGGGAGGTTCCTTGATGCTGGCAGGGGCTCTAATCTAATGAAATGGGCCTGTACTCCAATTCCTTGGATTAAAATTGAATGCCTTCAATTTCCCAGGAGCTGCATGATCCTTATTAGTTAAGCGCTCTCCATGAATGTAATAATCATAGTATAACTGTAAATGAGAGCAATATATTCATAACTTTTTAAACTAAGAATTTTTTTGATAAACTCTTGAAAATGAGAATAATATCTACATAACAATTGAAAATGAGAATAATATCTACATAACAATTGAAAATGAGAATAATATCTTAAAAAAAAACTCTTGGAAATAAGAGTAACAAGTATGTAACACTTAAAATTAAAAATTACTGAATAAGTCTTAACACTGAGAATAAACATAATATAACACTTCCAATTTTGCACAAAATTAAATATACAATTTAGAAGAGGTTGGCTAAAAACCTGCGTAATATATCCTGGACTAGTAAAGTTTGTGCCTCAGTAAAGGTACCTACCCTATTAACAGCCTCGTTTGGCTCCAATGGCCTGTTGATGATGGTTATTTTGTTTACCTTTGAAATTACCTGGGTAATGATTTTCCTGAGGGTTATAAATGAGGATGGTGATGGTTAGTCATGGTAGTGATTGTGGTGGTGGTGATAGTGATTGGGGCGAGAATGGTGTGGAATAAGGTGGTGACGGCAGTGATTGTTTTCTGTCATGGTGATGGTAAAAATGGTATTAGTGATGATGGTGGAGTTGTGTGGTGTTGATGATGTGAGAGTGGTGTTGGTGACGATAGTGCTGGTGATGAGAGTGGTGTGGTGTTAGTGATGGTGAAATTGGTGGTGTTAGTGATGATGGTAGAGTGGTGATGATAGTAAGAATGTTGTTGGTGGTGATGGTGAGAACGGTGTTGGTGATTATAGTGACAGTAGTGTTGGTGATGGTGAGTGGTGGTGTTGATGATGATGGAGTGGTGGTGTTAGTGATAATGGTAGAATGTGTGGTGTTGATGATGGTGGAGTGGTGATGTTAGTGATGATAGTGAGAGTGGTGGTGTTGGTGATGATGGTGAGTGGTGTGGTGTTAGTGATGGTGTGTTACGCTTTTTTACTGCGTAACATAAATAAATGTTCTGGCTCCTAAGAGTAAACAACCTGCCTAGTCTAAAGGGGATTTTAATTACATAAACCAACCAAAGGGCCAGCTTGTACCTTCACATTAGTGTGGAGTCAATAGGTATTAACAGGAAGGGCACAAAAACTAACTTATTTATTATTATTTTTATTAACACATCGGCCGATTCCCACCAAGGCAGGGTGGCCCGAAAAAGAAAAACTTTCATCATCATTCACTCCATCACTGTCTTGCCAGAGGGTGTTTACACTACAGTTATAAAACTGCAACATTAACACCCCTCCTTCAGAGTGCAGACACTGTACTTCCCATCTCCAGGGGCCCAAGTCTGGCCTGCCGGTTTCCCTGAATCCCTTCATAAATGTTACTATGCTCACACTCCAACAGTACGTCAAGTATTAAAACCAATTATCTTCATTCACTCCTATCAAATACGCTCACACACGCTTGCTGGAAGTCCAAGCACATCGACACAAAACCTCCTTTACCCTCCCCCCAACCTTTTCCTAGGCCGAACCCTACCCCGCCTTCCCTCCACTACAGATTTATACACTCTCGAAGTCATTCTATTTCGTTCCATTCTCTCACATGTCCGAACCACCTCAACAACCACTCCTCAGCTCTCTGGATAATAGTTTTGGTAATCCCGCACCTCCTCCTAATTTCCAAACTACGGATTCTCTGCATTACATTCATACCACACATCGCCCTCAGACATGACATCTCCACTGCCTCCAGCCTTCTCCTCGTTGCGACATTCACCATCCATGCTTCCCCCCATATAAGAGTGTTGGAATAACTATACTCTCATACATTTCCCTCTTTGCTTCCTCGGACAAAGTTCTTTGTCTCCACAGACTCCGAAGTGCACCACTCACCCTTTTCCCCTCATCTAAAACTAACATATATAAAAATATATATTAATAGTAAACTTACATATACAACATACAACCTACTCTCTACATACGAAATCACTACACACCAGTGCTCCTTTACTCACTCACATTAGCTCACTAGCACACTGCTACTGGTGAGTAAAACAAAATATATAAAACAGGGCGGCTTTATAACACCCCACCCCATGGAAATAAATGGTATAAAATACCGACACAATGGAAAAATAAACACAGAAGCAGTATAATGTGATCCTTTATTGACAACGTTTCGCCCACGCAGTGGGCTTTATCAAGTCACAGACAGATCTACCTGGAGAAAGAGTAATATGAGTATTTATAAGATTTAGTCAGGTGGAGAATGCTGGGTCAGGTGGAGAATGCTGCATGCGACAGTCTTCAAAGTAGTGTGATAGTTTAAAACCTTGTGTGACTTAAAGGACCTGCAGTGTTCCATTCTTGAGTTCTATGTGGGATAGCGATGCAGAAGTTTCTTGGCAATAGGTTCAGCTATGTTGTAGAAGCCGTTGTTCTGGTTGAAGTTGTTGGATATACAGATAAGTGATGATTCCTTGATTCTTCTTCCTTTAAGTCACACAAGGTTTTAAACTATCACACTACTTTGAAGACTGTCACATGCAGCATTCTCCACCTGACCCAGCATTCTCCACCTGACTACCCCTGTGGTTTAGCGCTTCGATTTGATTATAATAATAATAATCCACCTGACTAAATCTTATAAATACTCATGTTACTCTTTTTCCAGGTAGATCTGTCTGTGACTCGATAAAGCCCACTGCGTGGGCGAAACGTTGTCAATAAAGGATCACATTATACTGCTTTTGTGTATATTTTTCCACCCCACCCCATCCATTTTCCTGCCGGCTACTTAGTCTGTAGTCAAAGCGGTATATGTACTCTCCAAAACTTAGGCCCTTCCACACACTAGTGAGCATAACAACTGTAAAATGACCAATAGCCGAGATTTGGCCAAAAATAAGTGTTGTTGTTGGTGATGATGGTGAGAATGTTGTTGGTGAGAATGGTGGTGGTAATGGTGATGATGAGAGTGATGTGTCGGTAATGATGGTGAGAGTGGTGTTGGTGATGATGGTGAGTGGTGTTAGTGATGATTGTGAGGTTGTGTGGTGTTGATGATGGTGAGAGTGGTTTGGTGTTGGTGATGATGGTGAGTAGTGTTGTTGATGATGGTGAGAGTTGTGTGGTGTTAGTGATGATGGTGAGAGTAGTGGTGTTACTGATGATGGAGAGAGTTGTGTGATGTTGGTGATGAAGGTGAGATTGGTGGTGGTAGTGATGATGGTGAGTGGTGTTGGTGTTGATGGTGAGTGGTGGTGGTGATGGTGAGAGTGATGGTGTTGGTGATGATAGTGAGAGTGGTGTTGGTGATGATGGTGAGAGTGGTGGCGTTAGTGATGATAGTGAGAGCGATGGTGTTGGTGATGATGGTGAGAGTGCTGGTGATGAAGTTGAGAGTGATGGTGTTGGTGATGATGGTGAGAATGGAAGTGGTGGTTGTGATAATGGAAGTGGTGCTTGTGATAATGGTGAGAGTGGTGGTGATGTTAGTGATGATAGTGAGAGCAATGTGAGAGTAATGGTGTTAGTGATGATGGTGGAGTGGTGGTGGTGTTGGTGATGATGGTGAAGTGATGTATACCTCGAGAGGGTTTCGGGGTCAACGCCTCCGAAACCCTAGTGTTGAAGGTTCTCATTATCCATCCTATCATTTTCTAGCAGATCCAGTAAATACATTGCTGTGGTCTTTGAAGGCGAGATCCTCTGACATTATCACTCCCAGGTCCTTCACATTATTTTTAGCTCTATTGTATGGTTAGAATTTGTTGAATATCCTGATACAGTTCCAATTTCCGCAAGTTTTCCATATCTGAGTAGTTGAAATTTCTCTTCATTGAACTTCATATTGTTTTGAGTGGCCCATTTGTAGATTTGGTTGATGTCCGCTTGGAGTCTTGCAGTGTCTTCGATGGAGGTCACTGTCATGGCAATTCGGGTGTCATCTGTCTATGTCAAATATGAGGATGAGGAATAGGATGGAGTGAGTACTGTGCCTTGTGGAACAGACCTTTTCATAGTAGCTGCCTCGGACTTTACTCTGTTGACTATTACTTTTTGAGTTCTATTTGTTAGGAAGTTATAGATCCATCTACCAACTTTTCCTGTTATTCCTTTATCACCCATTTTGTGCGCTATTACACCATGGTCACACTTGTCAAAGGCTTTTGCAAAGTCTGTGTATACTACATCTGCATTTCGTTTATCCTCTACAGCATTCAGGACCTTGTCATAGTGGTCCAGTAGCTGGGACAGGCAGGAATGACCTGCTCTAAACCTGTGTTGTCCTGGGTTGTGTAATTGATGGGTATCTAGGTGGTTGGTGATTTTGCTTCTTGGAACCTTTTCAAAGATTTTTATGATATGGGATGTTAGTGCTATCGGTCTGTAGTTCTTTGCAATTGCTTTACTGCCATCTTTGTAGAGTGGGGCTATGTCTGTTGTTTTTAGTGAGTGTGGGATGACCCCTGTGTCCATGCTCCCTCTCCATAGAATGCTGAAGGCACGTGACAGGAGCTTCTTGCAGTTCTTGATGAACACGGAGTTCCATGAGTCTGGGCCTGGGGCAGAGTGCATGGGCATGTCATTTATTGCCTTTTCAAAGTCTTGTGGTGTTAGAATAATATCAGAGTTTTGAGATGACCAGATTTTGGGTCTCGTTCATAAAGATTTCATTTAGATTATCGATCCTTAGTCTAGGTAACGGCTCGCTGGACTCTAAGTCGTATTGGGACTTTAGTATCTCACTCATTTCTTTGCTGTCATCTGTGTATGTCCCATCTCGCCTAAGCAGGGGCCCAATACTGGATGTTGTTTTTCCCTTAGATTTGGCATAAGAGAGAAGTATTTTTTCAACTTCCTTTATGGCTTTTAGTTCTTCCTGAGATTCTTGTTTCCTGTAAGATTCCTTCAGCTTAAGTCCGATATTTACTATTTCACTGACCAGTGCCTCCCATCGTATTTCAGATATATTGGCCCCTCTCAGCGGCTCTGTGATTCATCGCCTTCGTCTGTATAGGAAGCGTCTTTCTCTTTCTAGTTTACACCTTCTCTTTATTTTTCTTAATGGAATGTGCCTTGAGCAGACCCCAAGAACCAGAGTTAATTTGCTCTAGGCAAAGGTTCGGATCCGTGTTATTTAGGATGTCTTCCCAGCTTGATTCATTTAGGACATGGTTGACTTGTTCCCATTGAATGTTTTTGTTATTGAAGTTGAATTTTGTGAAGACACCCTCATAACTGCTCACATTTTGCTGGTCAGGAGCCCTGTGCATACATGTCTGTACCTCTATTATGTTGTGATCTGAGTGTATTGTCTTTGATCGTCGTTGTTAGTGAAGATGAGGTCCAGCGTATTTTCTAGTCTTGTAGGCTCTAATATTTACTGGTTTAAGGTGAATTTGGTGCAGAGATTTAATAGCTTGTGTGTGTGTGTGTGTGTGTGTGTGTGTGTGTGTGTGTGTGTGTGTGTGTGTGTGTGTGTGTGTGTGTGTGTGTGTGTGTGTGTGTGTGTGTGTGTGTGTGTGTGTGTGTGTGTGTGTTGTGTATGTGTGTGTGTGTGTGTGTGTGTACTCACCTAATTGTACTCACCTAATTGTGGTTGCAGGGGTCGAGACTCAGCTCCTGGCCCCGCCTCTTCGCTGTCTGCTACTGGGTTTCTGCTCTCCCTGCTCCATGAGCTTTATCATACCTTGTCTTAAAACTATGTATGGTTCCTGCCTCCACTATATCTTTCTCTAGACTATTCCACTTCCTGACTACTCTGTGGCTGGCTGAAGAAATGCTTCCTAACATCCCTTTGACTCATCTGAGTCTTCAGCTTCCAGTTGTGTCCCCTTGTTTCTGTGTTCCCTCTCTGGAACATCCTGTCACTGTCTACCTTGTCAATTCCCCGCAGTATTTTGTATGTCGTTATCATGTCTCCTTTGACCCTTCTTTCCTCCAGTGTTGTTAGTCCTATTTCCCTCAACCTTTCTTCATAAGACAGACCCCTGAGTTGTGGAACTAACCTTGTCGCAAACCTTTGCACTTTCTCTAGTTTCTTTACGTGCTTGACCAGGTGTGGGTTCCAGACTGGTGCTGCATATTTTAGTATGGGCCTGACGTACACGGTATACAGTGTCTTGAACGATTCCTTGTTAAGGTAACGGAACGCTAATCTTAGGTTTGCCAGTCGCCCATATGCTGCCGCAGTTATCTGGTTGATGTGTGCCTCCGGAGACGTGCTTGGCTTTATACTCACTCCAAGGTCTTTCTCCTTTGCCGAGGTTTGTAGCCTTTGTCCGCCTAGCTTGTACTCTGTCAGCGGTCTTCTTTGCCCTTCTCCGATCCTCATGACTTTGCATTTGGAGGGATTGAATTCGAGAAGTCAATTGCTAGACCAGATGTCGAGCTTGTCCAGGTCTGTTTGCAGCCCTGCCTGGTCCTCTTCCGATGTGATTCTCCTCATTATTTTCACATCATCCACGAATAGAGACACTTCTGAGTCTATCCCGTCCGTCATGTCATTTACATATACCAGGAATAACACTGGTCCTAGGACTGACCCCTGCGGTACACCGCTCGTCACAGGCGCCCACTGTGATACCTCACCACGCACCATGACCCGTTGTTGTCTCCTTTGAGGTATTCCCTGATCCATTCCAGTGCCCTTCCTGTTATACCTGCTTGTTCTTCCAACTTCTTTACTAATCTCATGTGAGGAACTGTGTCGAAGGCCTTCCTGCAGTCCAGTAAAATGCAATCAACCCACCCTTCTCTCTCCTGCCTTACCTCTGTTACTTTATCATAGAACTCCAGGAGGTTTGTTACACAGGATTTGCCTTCCCGGAATCCGTGCTGTCTGGTGTTTATTATCCTGTTCAGCTCAAGGTGTTCCACCATTCTTTTCCTGATGATTTTCTCCAGGACTTTGCACACTATACACGTAAGTGACACCGGTCTATAGTTTAGTGCCTCTTTTCTGTCTCCTTTTTTAAAAATGGGGACTACGTTGGCCTTCTTCCATACCTCAGGTAGCTGCCCAGTTTCAAGGGATGTGTTGAATATTATGGTAAGTGGCACACTCAGTACCTCAGCTCCTTCCCGAAGAACCCACGGGGAGATATTGTCCGGACCCATCGCCTTTGAGGTATCGAGGTCACTGAGTAACTGCTTCACTTCCTCCTCAGTTGTGTGTATGCCCTCTACCACTTGGTACATCCCTTGTTGGTGACGAACCATGTCCTGTCTACCCAGCTGCCTTCCTTCCTCCATTGTGAATACTTCCTTAAACCTCAAGTTGAGCTCCTCACATACCTCTTGATCATTACTTGTGAGTTCCCCATCTTCTCTCCTCAGCCTTATCACCTGGTCCTTGACTGTTGTCTTCCTTCTGATGTGACTGTACATCAGTTTCGGGTCAGACTTAACTTTCGATGCTATGTCATTTTCGTACTGTTTCTGGGCCTCCCTCCGTACTTGTGCATACTCGTTTCTAGCTCTTCTACTAATCTCTCTGTTTACCTGGGTTCTTTGCCTTCTGTACCGTTTCCATTCTCTGATACTCTGAGTCTTTGCCTCCCTGCACCTTTGGGTAAACCAGGGGCTCTTTCTGGCCTTCCCATTTAATCCTTAGCCTCTGGGCATAAACCGTTCCTCTGCCTCCTTGCACTTTGCCCCTACGTATTCCATCATTTCATTTATTGTCAGTCCTTCCATTTCCCCTTCCCACTGAACGTCCTGCAGGAAATTCCTCATGCCCGTGTAGTTTCCTCTTTTAAAGTCTGGTTTGTCTCTATCAGTGCTGTTTTCCCTCTCCACCTGTAGCTCTACAATGTACTCAAAGCTAAGCACCATATGGTCACTGGCTCCCAGGGGGCTCTTGTGCGTTATGTCTTCAATATCTGAGCTGTTCAGGGTGAATACAAGGTCCAGTCTTGCTGGTTCATCTTCTCCTCTCTCTCTGGTTGTGTCCCTGACATGTTGGTGCATCAGGTTTTCCAGTACCACGTCCATCATCTTGGCTCTCCAAGTTTCTGGACCCCCACGTGGTTCATGGTTCTCCCAGTCGATCTCCCTGTGGTTGAAATCTCCCATGACCATTAGCTTCGCTCTGCTCATGTGTGCCTTTCTTGTCACCTCCGCCAGGGTGTCCACCATCGCTCTGTTGTTCTCATCGTATTCTTCTCCTGGCCTCCTGCAGTTCTGTGGTGGGTTATACATCACTGCAATGACTATCTTATGCTCCCTAGACTGGATGGTACCTACTATGAAGTCCCGTTCTCTACCCACCTCCATTCCTACCATTTCCTTGAATCTCCAACGGTGCCTTACAAGCAGTGCGACCCCTCCTCCCCCCCTGCTCCTCCTATCTTTCCTCAGGATCTGATATCCCTGTGGGAAGATTGCATCTGTTACTGTCTCATTTAGTTTAGTTTCTGTGACCGCTATGATGTCTGGGGATGCCTCATCTATTCTTTCATTCCACTCTTCATACTTATTCGTAATTCCATCCGCGTTTGTGTACCAAACCTTCAACCTTGTTTCCAATACTGTGGCCCTGGGGAGATCTTGGTGGGTTGGGGGTGTGGGCAGGGTGCCCGCAGGGGGTTGCAGCATGGGTGGGGGGGATTGTATGGTTGGGTATGGGCTGGTGGGGTGCAGTTTGAGGTGGGGGTGGGGGTAACTGTGGCGGTGGGTTTTCGTTTGCTAGGGTGAGGACAGGGGGCCTGATAAGTGGGTGTGGTGCTAGAGTGTATGGTTGTCGTGGGTTGTTTGTGATTTGAGGCCCGCTGAGGGTACTTCCAGTGTGTGTTTGTCCTGCTTGGTCTTGGTGTCCTCCGTATCTCGCTGTCTCCCCTCCCTCCTCTCTTCTCCTTCTTATCTTCTCCCTCTGGGCCTCCCTTTCTTCCTGCGTTCTGTCCCGATCTAGGTATACATTCCGGTACCCCTGGTTCGTCCTCAGCCGAGCTTTCTCTTGCAGGATCATGGTGCGGGCTGATTCTGCCTTGAATATTACCTTGAGGGGTCGATTTCTTCCCTCTGTGTACCACCCGATTCTCCGAAAATTTGTCACTTGGGATGAGTCTCCCTATTGCTAGCATGATACCATCGATCTTTTCTTTCTCCTCCTGTTTCCTACTGTCGTGGGTGTCCCCTTCGACTTCCTTCAGGCCATAGATAAAGATCGACTTCTCCCTTTCCTCCTCCCACTGTGTCTCCCACTGTCTTGTCAAAGGTGCATTAGCCTCTCCCGGTGCTGTCATGGATGTATTCCCTGTGTTCCTTTGTGTGTCCGGTCTGGTCATACGTCCCTGTCCGCTGCAGTGTGTTGTTGGGGTCTCCGTGTTTAGCGTGTCTGCTGCTTTGTCTACCCTCTCATGTGTTGTTTCTGTGCTCACATTCGTTGTTCCTGTGGTGCTCTTCTTGACCCTGGCTGCTTCTTCTATATCCCTCTCGTGTGTTGTTATCCTGCTCGTCTTGCTTCGGGCCCCATGTGTGTCTGCCAGTGCTTGTGCATACAAGAGTTCTCCTCCTTTCTCCTCATTTCCTTTGGCTGTGCCTGGTGCACAAGCTCCAAGCGTCGTTTCCTGCCAGGTACTATTGTCTCTATTCTGTGTCAGTCCCTGCAGCTTCAATTCTAGGGTCTGGATCTTGGCTTCTGTTTTTTTGGCTTGCATTACCCATTTTCTACTCTCCTCAGCTATCCTCTTCTCCATTTCCTCGTGTGTGTGTGTGTGTGTTTGTGTGTGTGTGTGTGTGTGTGTGTGTGTGTGTGTGTGTGTGTGTGTGTGTGTGTGTGTGTGTGTGTGTGTGTGTGTGTGTGTGTGTGTGTGAATTTTCATCTGGGCTGCCTCCTGGGGTGATCTCTGCTAAAATATTATTTGCTACACTCCTCCATTTTAGATGTCTCAAGTTGAAATCTCCCAGTAGCAAGATGTTTGGGGTAGGAGTTGGGAGATTTTCCAGAGAATGGTAAATTTTCAAAAGCTGTTTCTGGTATTGCTGGGAAGTTGCATCCGGAGGCTTGTATTAAACCACAATGACAAGGATTTGATTTTCAATCTTTACTGCCAAAACTTCAACTACATCATTTGAGGTGTTTAGTGGTTCTGAGCAAATGAGCGACTCTGTGACGTACAAGCCAACCTCCCCTTGTTGCCTGTTTAGTTTGTCGCATCTGAATAGGTCATAACCTGGGATCCATTTTTCTTTATCCAAATGATCCTTTATGTGGGTCTCTGTGAAAGCTGCAAACATTGCATTTGACTCCGTGAGCAGTTCCTTGATGTAAGGAACTTTGTTGTTTGTTGACGGCTTTAGACCCTGTATGTTTGCAAAAACAAATGTAGTTATATTGATGGAATTTAGGTGTGGTGTTAGTGATGATGGTGAGAGTATTGTGGTGTTAGTGATGATTGTGAGAGTGGTGTGGTGTTAGTGATGATTGTGAGAGTGGTGTGGTGTTAGTGATGATGGTGAGAGTGGTGTGGTGTTAGTGATGATTGTGAGACTGGTGTGGTGTTAGTGATGATTGTGAGAGTGGTGTGGTGTTAGTTATGATTGTGAGAGTGGTGTGGTGTTAGTGATGATTGTGAGAGTGGTGTGGTGTTAGTGATGATTGTGAGAGTGGTGTGGTGTTAGTGATGATGGTGGTGCTGGTGATAGTGGTAGTGGTAATGAATATACTGGTAGTAGAGATAGTGGTAATGGTGGTGCTGGTGGTAGAGGCAGTGGTAGTTTTAGTGCTGGTGGTGGTAGTAGTGATCCTCAAGCCAGATATTCAACATCTTAAAAGAAGACAGAAATCTTTTAAGCAATATTAAAAAAAGTAAGCAACGCGTTGTACAATTCTCAGAAGAGAACGATAATCAAACCTGCGTCCTGGTGGTCCTAAGACTGACAGTCCCTGACATTACCAACCACGCTACGGCGAGGCTGGTTGGTAGGTTGGTTGATGTGGTTTAAACCCTACCGACTACACGAATATCATTAAGACTGCTTGTAATCTGTTCAACACAAGTCAAGAATACTATAATCCCTAGAGAAATTATATTTACGTAAATAATTTTACTGACACTGCTCAAAACTGTAAGGTAATGTGCTTTATATAATTAAAATACGTCAACCCAAATAATTATTTTACTTATAATTAATTTGGGTGTAAAGATTATTTTAATACAATCAACAGAAACGATTTGTATATGTAAATTTTTTAATGAGTAAATTGTAGTTTTAATACGATTTATGCAGAAGATACTATGATTTATGTGGACGATACTATGATTTATCAACAGGTTAAAAAAGTGAAAGGGACAATATGGTATGTAAGATAGCGTGGATGGGAATGAAATCTTATAAGACTAAGAAGAAGAAGAAGAAAAATGGAACTTTTCTCCAACGTCATCCTTCTCTAGACTTCTGCACACAATACTTGACTAACATCCAGGTACCTAGTTACTGCTAGGTGAACATAGGCAACAGGTGTAACAAGATTTGCCCATAAATCTCGCCCTTTGCAAGATGCGAGCTACAACAGTTTACTATCACTCTCAGGTACGTATTTACTGTAAGCGAGTGACTATGAGACAACAAATGGTGTTAAAAGAAAAGACACTTCCAGCAATTAAGCTTTGAATACGACGTTTCGCCCATAGTAAAAAATATGAAGACAGCGAAGCACATATTAAAAAATATGTAATGTAAAGTATACGTGGGAGGAGCTGCTGAATCAGGTTAGATACTACTACGAGAGGTCAGGCGTCGTGGGAGAGGTCAGGTATTGAAATGAACACGTCTGGAGCCGTCGAGTAAGGTCACGTGACACCTGGAGAGATCAGGTTTTCCCATTACATATTAGATGCCGTTATCTGTAGATGCAGTGGCACTTGACCTGACCCAGGAGGACCTCACTTCCCACAAATACAGGATACATTACCGTTTGTCTCTGTATTCTATGTACTTGATGTTCTTCCTGATGGATGGAACGTTGTATTAATAGAATGTTTCTTTGATGAAAATGTTTGTTTTTACCACCACTTGTTGTCGTTAATTAGAGGGTTGCAACGTGATTGTCACTAATTAATTACACGTCAATTAAGACCATGAGACCCCAGCCATCTCAAGTCTGAAAACAAGTGAGCTGTCCCCATACGGTGGCTGTTTCCACTAAAAAAAAAACATGCTAGGTACTCTCATCTGTGGTATCCTGGTTGACACTTAGCTCCTGGTCCAAGATCCAGTGCAGTGACGTCTGTCCTGCTGACCACTTAACAACACCTTGGAGCGAGAACCCCATAAACTGAACTGAATGTTGAGGCCTAACTAGGATCACACCTTTGCACTGAACCCAAGATTATTGCAAAAAGCTGCAGATGACCAGCCGTTGTGGTTATCAAGGCATGTATAAAAACGAGGGCGTGAATAAACGCGAGATTTCGCTACTCCACAATGTTGTGAATCCAAATAATTAAGGATTAACTAATCCCTTAATCGAGTCTCTCGGACTCTAACACTGATCGTTAATTATGTGCTGACCACAATATCCCTAGGGCCCTTCATAAGGGCGCGACGCCTGTTACAGGGTGCCTTTGGCTTTTGTGAAAATCCACACAACCCAAGAGAGCCCACTGCCTACCCTACTTTGTCTTCAAGTTGAATGCCCCTTGGCTGGCGCTGGCAGGGTTGCCAGAAGAACACTTACAAAGTGCTTTTGATGTAAGGATGACAGGTAATTCATAACATTCTAGAAATGGAGATCCTAATTTGATTATATAGGTTCATAACTAAGAAATCATTAAGGAATCATGTGTCAAAGAATGTAATATTTAATATGTAGTCTTTCAGAAGGAGAGAGGAGGAGAAGAGGGGGAAAGGGAATAATTCGGTTAGGCTCACTTAACTTCCCCTTCCCCTTAGAGGGATTTAGTGGTTTCTACTACCCTCCCTTCCTCCTCTTCATCTTGTAGAATGGCGGAATCGAATTCGGTAGAGTAATTTCCACCACACCATTAATCAGCTCATAGACACTCGCTTAACGTAAACGCGTAGGTACCTGAGTGTTGGTTAACTCTTGTGGTTCGTGTTTTGCCAAAGATGAGACTTATGAGCAAGTCTCCTTAAACCTGTTGCCTATGACAAGCTGGCAGTAATTAGGTACCTGGGTGTTAGTCAGGTTTAGTGGTCGCATCCTGGGTTGGTTAAGAAGTATAAGCAAATCTCCTTACACCCCTGCCTATGTTAACCTAGCAGTAACCAAATAACTGGTTGTCAGGCATGTATTAAGGGTGATAATCTTTTCCTAATTCATTTTTATCTTCCCTCAACTTTTATCATTATCTTCATTTTATGTCTTATGATGCAACAGTAGAGCCCACTTGACTTTTTTTTACAGTCCATAAATCATAGTATTGTATCATCCACATAAATTTACTTATTAAAAAATTTGCATATACAAGTCATTTCTGGTCAAGTTAGGTTTCTGGAGACGAGGTTCATGACTATTACCCAATGTCCAGTGCCATGTGTGAGTCGTAGCTTGGCAGTTGTCTCCTTTGAAGACAACTGCCAAGCGACACACATACTCCAGACTGGGGGACTGATTACCTCAAACTCCTCTTCATTATCCACTGTTCTTCACAGAATTGAGATTAAAGAAGCCATTGGATGGCAAACAGCTTCCACAGTAAACATTCCCCAAATATTGTACAAGTGTCTCACTCTTGAACTTGTCGGTTTTCTGAGCCTTTTACATCAAGTTTCTTTTGAGTTTGGAGAGAATTTTGGAGGTTTTGTTTCTGCAGGATAATATGCAGGGGAAAGTTAACGTTGGAGAAAGCTTTATCAGCATATATTTGTTTATTTAGTAGGAATTTAAAAGTTGAGCATTTAACTCAATTCAGTTTGGAAGAAAAAGGGAAGGAAGATTTCCTACCCCATTTTCAAAAGTAAAATCAGTAGATAGTCTACTAGCACGTACGACCTGTTTCATTTTTCTCACACCACCAACTCAGAACTAAAATGGAGCAAGTGTAGGCTTTTCTTACAAGCTCCTATTGCAACATAGCAACACAATGTAACAACACAGCACCGCCTAAGACTGAAACACAACAGGAGAGCACAACACTGGAACGCACTAATACACGATGTTATTAAGTATTTCTTCAGCCATAGAGTAGTTAGAAGTGGAATAGTCTAGCAAGTGATGTAGTGGAGGCAGGAACCATACATAGCTTTAAGACGAGGTATGATAAAGCTCATGGAGCAGGGAGAGAGGGGACCCAGTAGCGATCAGTGAAGAGGAGGGGCCAGGAGCTGAGTCTCGACCCCTGCAACCACAATTAGGTGAGTACAATTAGGTGAGTACAGAGCAGGACCCACGCTCTCGTTGATATATGTAAACTACCTGCCAGAGGAAAGACTCCTGCATATTCAACCCATTTTTGCACCACGAGTGATACTCGTGCAGATTTGAACGTTTTGTAGTGCTGTGCAGCCACCATATTTTCGGATGTGAAGCTGTCCTTTTTTAATTTGCTCACTTTTATTAATAAAACATATTTTATAAGATAGGGAGTGCAGTAAGCTGCTATGGGACGAAATTCATAAGGCGTCTACAAATGAAAATGTTTGTTAATGGGAGATTTTAACTTTACACGAATAGATTGGGACACTGTGCCAGGAAATCTTGAGTCTAGTGGCTTTCTTGATACGGTTCAGGATTGCTTTTTAAAACAATTTGCAGAGAGAACCAACTAGAGGAAATAACATGCTTGACTTTATTCTTGCCAACAAAGAATCACTAATTAATAATCTTGAGTTTAATGATGAACGGGGAAAGCAATCACAAATCACTTACTTTCAATATATCATGGAATTACCCCAATAACTGCAATCAAGTCTCTGTCCCAGACTTCCATTTGGCCGATTTCATGGGGCTGAGAAGTTTCTTGGGTGGGCTGAATTGGTATGACCTGACTATGAGTCAGGTAGATAGTGCTGAGTTACCAATATGATGTTTTCAGAGCATAGTGCTAGCTGCCCAGACAACTTATGTTCCGAGTAGGGAAATTAGATAAAAAAATGATCCCAAATGGATAAAAAAAAGATTAAAACATCTCATTGGTCAAAGAGAGGCATATATAGGCGTATCAAAAAAAGGGAAAGGGCAGTTAAGAAATCAATATATTCATTTAAAGAGAGAAATAAAAAAGGGCATAAAGAAAAGAATAAAAAAGATTATGAGGCTAAAGTTGCAAGGGTTTGAAAACTAACCCAAAAGGTTTCTTTAGGTATACAGATCACTGACAGTGATAAGGAAATATGTAAAAATTTTAACACTTACTTCCCCTCAGTTTTTATGCTGGAAGAAACTAGCGAAATTTCAGAGAAAATAAATTATGTAGAAAAGGACGATAATAAACTATGCACGATTGGGGTAACTGACTCACGAAATCGTAATGACAGTTCAAACAAACCATACCACGGGTGGGTTCAAACCCCCCCGGTCACAGAGTCTCAAAACTCCAGACCGTGCGTAAGCCACTGGGCCAGCTAGCTTTAGGGAACTGACGGTGGGGGTTTCGAAACAAAAAAAATTTAGGGAGGTGCTGCTAAATTTTAGCCATTGTTTTAAATTTCGGTTCTTTAACCTTTATGTTATGTTCATTGATTGAAAGTCTGTATCCCTCACTAAGTTTCCCCCTTAATATTTAGTTTCCTAAAAGTGACGGGAAAACCCACTTTTTTCAAAGCTTTTTATTTTCATTTTTTTCATTTTTTTTCTTTCATTTTTTTTATATTTCTAAAACAGTCTTTTGTCCATGTTACAGCAAACAGGGGAAGAAAAACAATGTTTTTTTTATTCACAGCCGAAAACCAATTTTTCTGTTGGTACCATTCAAAATTTAAAAACTGAATATATTTTTGTTGTTGCTTATTCCTGGCTGAGATATTTGAATATCAGGTGTTGAAGACCTCTTTTTTTAATTTAAAATTTTCCCATGGGGGACAACTGGAAACCTTAAGCTGTTGAAGTTAACTTACAGTCACGGGGCAAATTTTAAATGGGGATGCAAGGAGGCCATGATTAAATTATTTAAATTTTCTGTAAAATAAAAAACCCGAAAAAAACTATGATTTAAATAAAAAATAGTGGAAGCATGATAATCATCTAATTCTACACTTTATCACATTAAAGACTGGTACATGGTTTTTAAGCACAACACACGTCGCCAAGTCAAACGAAACACTACCTCACACTTACACAACAGAGTGGCACTGTGTGGGACAGTGCCTCTTTCCCCTGGCGTGCGGCGTCTTATCTGGGACATGTGCACATGCGCACAACTCCCAAACCCCGAGTCGCTGGAACTGTAAAGGGACATTTCCCAAACAAGGGATTTTCGGATTTTTTCATGTACTAGGGGATGGCTACTGACATTGCTTAAAGTTATATAATGTACAAGTATAAAGAAAAAATTTAAAAAAAGAAAAAGACACATTATATTGAAAGTTTGATAATATCGGGAAAATAGGGGCGCTGCGGTTCAAGAGCCTAACACAAAGCCGCCACTGGAACTGGTGACAAGGTCGTCAGACAAATAGAGAAATTGGGGCCTAAAAAATCCCCAGACACTGATGAAGTGTTTGAAAGGGGGTTTTAAAGGAATGTAAGAGGAACTTAGAAAATCTTTGGCCAATCTTTTCAATATATCTAAAACTGGTATAGTGCCAGAGAAGTGGAAAATGGCAAATGTAATACCTATCTACAAATCAGGTGACAGGTTTTTTAGTTTTGAACTATAGACCAATAAGCCTTACCTCCGTAGTGGGAAAATTTATGAAATAATTGCTGAGGCAATTCTAATTTTGAAAGACATAACGATTAAGGGCTCTCACCCGTTTTACAAAGGGGCGTTCCTGCCTTAAAAATTTACTATTTTTTTACTGGTATTTCAGGAGGTAGATAATGGTAATGAATATATTTTTATATGGACTTAAATAGTTTTTGATAGAGTCCACATAGGGTATTTAGGAAAATTAAGGCCCCACGGAATAGAAGGAAATTTTTCCTGGGTAGAGGCATGGTTGACAAAAAGCAGCAGAGACTTTGCATAAGTAGGGGGAAATCAGAGAGGGCACGTCAAGCGGTGTTCCCACAGGTATGTGGGTTCTTTGTTGTTTTAAAATTTATAAATGAATAGATGAAGATAAATAGCAACATAAGCAAGTTATTTAGACACATATGAACATTGGGTACTTTTTTGAGAAAGTTTGCCACACAGTGGCCATCCCGTCAATACAGTAGAAAGGTGTAAGGAGAGGGGGGTTTTGGGAAAGTTCCCTTGATGTGTTCAGTCCATCAAAGGGGAAAACTTTCACAAGATTGATGGACTGAACACATCGACTCAGGGAGGGACTGATAACCTCAAAACTCCTACCCTCCCTTTCACCTTTTTACTTTGTATTGGGCTGATAAGCACTGTGTGGCGAAACGTTTCCTCTAAAGATACCCAAATGTTGCATATGTGTATAATTTATAACTTGTCCGTTCTCTGAACAATTCATCTACAACATAAGCAAGTTTGCCAAAAAGACACAAAATAGGCCGCTTATTCATTCTAATGAGGACATTGAGCACTCCAGGAAGATTTGAATAGACCCCCCCTTTAGTGGTCAGATGGCAGATGCAAATTTAATATAGACAAATGCAAAGTTCCCCCGCTTTGGGCAGGAAAATAACCATACATTTAAACTAAATAATGTAGATCTTAATATTACTGAGGTGAAAAGATTAAGAAGTTCTGGTTAGCAGTAATATAAAAACCCTTACAATAGTGCATAAGTGTTCGCAATAAAGTGAACAGAATCCTTGGCTTCATATCGAAGATAAATAATAGAAGTTCTCAGGTTGTTCTTCAACTCTGTATATCCCCGTTGGTCTCTTTACATTACGCTGATTCCCGGTACCGTATTACAGAATGGAATAAATGCACTGGAAAACATACAAGGATGGCAAAAATTATCCCAGATGAAATCTCCTATGAGGATGGGGAGGGGGCCCTGAATCTGCACACTCTAGAAGGCGTAGGATTGGGGAGATATGATTAAGGTGCATAAATGGGAAACAGGAATAAATAAGTGAATGTAAATGACGTAAAAAAATATCTAGCCAAGACAGGACTCGTTTTATGGTTTCGAGGGAAAAAAAAATTTATAGGGGGTTTGTGGGAGGTTTGAGTTGGACCTGACTACCTTGTGCAAATGGGGCTGATGGATGTGACCTCGACCTGACTAGTTGGGTCAGTGGCTAAGGCCGATAGGTGACTGGATCTGCCCGCATGGCCAGTAGGCCTGCTGCAGTGCCCTTTTTTTTCTTATATTGTTATGTAACCTCACCACCCCATCCTCACCTAACCTGATCTAAGTAATGCAATCTAATATAACTTACCCCTAACCTAACCAAACCTAACTTATCCTAACCAAAAAAAATTTAATCCAACACAAATTAACTTAGGTAACTTATTAAAACCCAAAAACTAACCAAACCCCAAACCCCTAACCTAAAAATGTAAATGAATTTCATAGAACTGACAAGTTGATAAATTGAAATTGCAACATTGGGTATTTTTAAGGAAATTTTTCCCAAACCACCAGTGGTTCATCAGTCAATAAAGGAGAAGGGGAAAAAAGGGAGAGTTTGAGGTTCAGCCCCTCACAGCGATGTGTCAGTCCATCAAATTAAAAAGAATCAGATAGGGGAAGAAGTAGCTTATATATCGTAGGGGGAGAGGGGCAGCAGTCGAGGTGGTGTCACATTTGACCAATGTTAGTAGGTGGGACACCACCTACGACTGCACCTCTCCCATGGTATTTTGGCCTTCTTCGCACATTCATTCTTTCCTTATGATGGACGGACTAAATCGATTTTCCGGGGTTGAGGGACTGACCCCCCATTTCCTCCCGTTCTCACCATCTCCTTGTGAACTGATGAGCACTGTGGGCGAACTTTCCCCAAAAGATCAAGTGTTGATTGGCTATTTATCACTAACTAACCACCAACTTGGCATAAAAAAAATTGTATATTTACATGAAACATTAAGAAATATACGTTAGGTAATAAATATGTAAAAATGAGGTTTAGTTGACCTGGTGGTTTCAAGTTCAACTGAAGAACACGACCAGATGACGGGGGAGAAACTCCAGAACACTTGATGGATGGTGAGATTTTACTGGGTGTGGGCTACCATGCTTAACCTGGCAGTTTGTGGTGCCTGGGGACGCCCAAAATTGATCTAGAAGGATGACGAAGTGAGGTCTATTAGGGTCCATTTGGGAGCCCATTTTTTCCCTGGGAATAGACAAAGTAATGGTTATATCTTAATGGCATCTTTTTCGATCTTCAGATCAAAATTTCTTGGGAAAAACTGTGATTTTGAAGGTAACGAATTTTACACCAATTTCTGGTTTAGAAACGTCCTCAGATTACCTATTTTGTTATATAATAGCGTACTGTTCACCCAGATTGGTTGTGAATAAATGAAGTTTAAAAATGAAATATGTTTTTAACCTATCTGTGGAAATGAACCTGAAGTGGAGTGTTCCCAGCCTCACCATCACCCTTTTCCCAGATGAAACAGAGAAATAAGGCCATGGAACAGTGGAACCTCCTTGGCAAAAATGTTTTCAAGACTGGTAAAACCTTCTTAGGGAAATTTTCGAGTTGTAGGTTTTTTTATCCATGTATTTTTTTTATTATTTTACTGTTGCCAAGATCCTGTTGCTGTAATGGCTTCGTTGCACTGACCTTTTTATGAAATTTCGAACATAAGTTGAATGCCCAACTCTCATCAAGAAAAAGGGGGCAAGAGTCAGACATAGGCTTTATTTGTTGCACTCAGACCTACCATGCAGCTGCTGGTAGCAGTTTGCCCGTTGACCTTCAAGATGCTTAGAAAACAAGATGAACAACAGTAAAACTGCAACAACATCACAAGCATTTTCAATTTCGACCCCAGTTTTGCAAGAGATCAGGCACTGACCTGCAGTCTTGCTGACTGTTCTTTGAACAAGTGGCCCCAAAACCCCAAATGACTCCACCAGTCTGAACGTTGCTACTGAATAACTCAAGAAAAAAATAATGCTCCTGCAAGATCGAACGTTCTGACAAAACCTGCTGGTGAACTGTAATACCTGGGATGAAATTCCACGTGTTTTGTCTATAAGATTTCGAAGACGTTATGACGAAGTTACCTGCAAAAAAACAACAAATCGGGCGCATATGGGGGAGCCCAAATAATGAAGAACTAGCAGTGATAAAAACTCATTGGGAAAGGGCGTGTTTCTGATCGACCCCTTTTTGAGGAAGTGCTGATGAAAGTAGTTGGAAAGCCCCGGTGAACTCATCAGTAGAATATTGAAGGGGTTGTTCTCTAATGGTTTCTCCTTCCGAAATAAGAACTGGATTTCAGGAGGGAGGTGACGCTGGTCACCATCCCCATTTGGGATCATGAAACCTCCCGTCCTCACATCCCCCCCCGACGATTAAAAGAACGCTTGCGAATGGGGCTCTCATTTGTCACTGGAAAAAAGCGGGTTTGATGAAAGATTCTAGGAAGATCAGTTCCAGATGCCTTCAAGTATTTCCATAAAAATAATCATGGATGAATTCACCATTCTCAGGTGTTTCCAGAAACGGGAGAAATATCAAGTTGAAGAAGGTTAAACGTGCAGAAATAAAGGTAGAAAATTGTTTTTCTGTTCGCCAGGGTAACGTGCTAAGGGACCCCACCATTAACCCTCCTGATTTGGTTTGCTAATCACCTGACAAGTGTGAATTCTTTAAAATGTGGTCATTAAGGTCAAGTAAAGCTTTTTCCAGCTTGTCAGCCTAGATAACTATTGTGAGCAAACTGCAAGCTTATTTTCGAAAACTCAGACAATACAATGGGTTCTTTAGTTTCAGTAGAATGAGGAGCAAACGTATCATTTAGGACACTACTACTGTAGTAGTAAAAAAAGTCCCAAAACCCTCAGACCGGTCTCGATCCGCACCCAAATTTTGAGTTTCTCCAGTGGCGGATCAATGAACTGTTCCCCAATGAGGTTCTAGTATGTAGGGGGAGGATAGAGTCGCGCTCTCCTTATTAGGAGTTTTCTTACCCCCAGTTGCTGAAACGACGAGGAACGAAGTATATCGCCGAACATGGTCAAACCTAGCACGTGGCGCAGCTTTCCCCACTCTTGCCATAGCACGTGTCCACTAGGGGGAATGTAGGATTAGTTCTGGAGTTTCAAGGACATAATTTTCCCTGGAGTTTCAACGGGAATCTAGATCCCGTGAATCGTTTCAATCAAGCTGAACTTCCTTCATTGGAATTTAAAAACCACCACGATGTGTCCACAATAATAATCTGCTTCAATTTAGTTTTATGTAAGAAATTTTACAATTTTTCCCCCATAGACTAAGAGGCACATCAATTTTACGTTTATCCGACACGGGGAAAAAAATTATCTCTAATAACGTCAAAAGTGCACCTAGCCCACGATAACATTCTCCTGAAAATTTATTATTATTATTATTATTATTATTATTATTATTATTTTATTTTTTTTATTATTATTATTATTATTATTATTAGCCAAATCACCTGCAGGAGGTTTACGGGTACGATTATTCGTAATTTGGGTTTGAGGTGTGGGACTTAAGTCACAGTAAGTCACAGAACTGCTACCCCTTTCGATTGCCCATTTTAACCCCTCTTTCACAAAGTTAAACCTAATATTAAATTAACAATTAAATATTAAAACCAGCTACTCTGGTTCATTATTGTGGCTGTATATGATTAGATTGTTGCTGGGACACATTAATTATTTAAATAAATTATAATTATTATTATTAAAAAGAACTTTGGGGTACCCACCATTTGATTGATGCAGATGGGCACACCTCAACACCTGCAACAATGTAGAGCCTACACTGGCCAGGTAGGTCTAAATAAAGGACTGGTATATTTCTCTGAGTGCGGTGCCCGGTGACGCCGCATCCTTCTTTTTCCATTCCCACCACCCTATTATGGTGGTTTCGTATTCCTGCCCCCAAATTCTCCTCATGGGACATTAACACGAATTCTATTAGAATTGAGTCGATATCCCCCATTAGACCTGGGAAAACCCCCAAACCTGGTGCAAATTTCTGACCAGTCCTTACACAATTAAATTCAACATGGCGTCCCCCGGGCGTTACTCAGCAGGTCATTTTTCCCCCCTCACTACAAATTCCCCCTAAAGGGTTAAATCAACATCATATTTTTTTTACACAATTATTATATTATTTATTTCCATGTTCTCGTTTAGGAAAATATGAAAAAAAAAATCACACTTCCTTTACATTTATATGGTTAGACTAGCCTCACCCGGTGAAAATTAGACCCCCATGGCAGAGTGCATAATTTTCAGATAATTTATCCACTTGAAGTCATTTCCTTTGATCAAGGACACTAAGATGAGGAGAACTAAAGAATGTCTGGGTACTGCACCCATAGTGTATACCACCCTGGGGTATCACCCCGGGTATACCACCCTCTTTACAAGTCAAGGGTGAGTAACCTGACAACAGGGTTCAAAGAATTAGACACATTTTAACAATTGGGTATTTTGATTATGCAGACGTTTCGCCAACCAGTGGCTTTATCAATACAATGGGGAGAAAAATAGAAGAACGAAGATGCTGAAGATGGGAATCTGCTCAGCCTCCGAGCGGGTGCAAATTAATGCCGTAGTCTTGTTTGGGTCTGAAGCGCAGGTGCAAAGTTCAATCAAACTGAAATTACATGAGATGCAGACAGAAAGCATTGTGACAGGTAAAGGGGGGATCCAGTGGGGAAAGGGCCAAAAGTTGAGCCAGCGGTAGTAAGTAGTTATTTAGATGTCCTGAGGTCTCATGTCAGATGGTGGGCACTCAACTCCCATTGGTATTTGGGGTTCATCCCCGGTATGGATGGGAACACTGGGTGTTTCTTAAAAAAAAAAAAAAAAAAACCCGCTGTTTTCCCGTTCACTAGCAGTAAGTAGGTACCTGGGTGTTAGCCGACTGGTATGGTCGATCCTGGGACAAAAATTTCCTAGGTTGCCCGGGAAAGTCCGAAAAAGGGGGTTTCTCTATTGTATGTCACTGATGTCAGCTAGGCTGTATGAACTGTTTCATGTACTGGTAGAAATAATGATTATTTTTATATTATTATTTAGAATCCAGGCACTATATCCTGTTTCGTCTGCCTCTCTCTCTCTCTTGTATGTAATACTCTCTCTTGTATGTAATATTCTCTCTTGTATGTAATACTCTCTCTTGTATGTAATATTCTCTCTTGTATGTAATATTCTCTCTTGTATGTAATATTCTCTCTTGTATGTAATACTTTCTCTCTTGTATGTAATATTATTCTCTCTTGTATGTAATATTCTCTCTTGTATGTATACTCTCTCTTGTATGTAATACTCTCTCTTATGTATAATATTCTCTATTGTATATAATACTCTCTCTTGTATAATACTCTCTGTTGTAGGTAATACTCTCTCTTGTATGTAATACTCTCTCTTGTATGTAATATTCTCTCTTGTATGTAATGCTCTCTCTTATATGTAATACTCTCTCTTGTATGTAATATATCTCTTGTATGTAATACTTTCTCTTGTATGTAATATTCTCTCTTGTATGTAATGCTCTCTCTTGTATGTGTACTCTCTCTTGTATGTAATACTCTCTGTTGTAGGTAATACTCTCTTGTATGTAATACTCTCTCTTGTATGTAATACTCTTGTATGTAATACTCTCTCTTGTATGTAATATTCTCTCTTGTATGCAATACTCTCTCTTGTATGTAATGCTCTCTGTTGTAGGTAATACTCTCTCTTGTATGTAATACTCTCTCTTGTATGTAATACTCTTGTATGTAATACTCTCTCTTGCATGTAATACTCTATCTTATGTAATACTCTCTTGTATATACTCTCTCTCTTATTTATGTCTCTCTTGTTGTAATACTCTCTCTTATATACCAATACTCTTTTGTATGTAATACTCTCTCTTATATATAATACTCTCTTGTATGTAATACTCTCTTTTAGTATGTAATACTCTTGTATGTAATATTCTCTCTTGTATGTAATACTCTTGTATGTAATACTTACTCTTGTATGTAATACTCTCTCTTGTATGTATTACTCTCTTTTGTATGTAATATTCTCTCTTGCATATGTGCTCTCTCTCTTCTTTGTAATACTCTCTCTTGTATATAATACTCTCTCTTGTATGTACTCTCTCTTGTATGTAATACTTACTCTTATATGTCTCTCTCTGATTATGTAATACTCTCTCTTATATGTAATACTCTCTGCAGCATGTAATACTCTCTCTTGTATGTAATACTCTCTCTTGTATGTAATACTCTCTCTTGCATGTAATACTCTCTCTTGTATGTAATGCTCTCTTTTGTATGTAATACTCTCCTCTTGTATGTAATACTCTCTCTTGTATATAATACTCTCTTTTGTATGAATATTCTCTCTTGTATGTAATACTCTCTTTGTATGTAATACTCTCTTTTGTTGTTTTCTCTCTTGTTTAATCTCTCTTTGTATGTAATATTCTCTTTGATTTTTTTTTAATTTCTTTGTATGAAATTTTCTCTTTTATGTAATACTTTTTTTTGTTTTTGTAAATACTCTCTTTTATGTAATATTCTCTCTTGTATTTTTTTAAAAATCTTTTTCCAAAAATACTCTCTTTGTATTAATACTCTCTTTGTATGTAATACTCTTTTTGTTTAATACTCTCTCTTGTATTAATACTCTTTTATTTTAATTTTTCTCTTGTATGTAATTTTCCCCAGCCCCTTTTTGAAATACCCCTTTTGGAATACCTTTCATGAAATTCCTCGAGGAAATTTTTTGAAAATTTTTCCCGGAGGAAAAAAGGGTCTTCCGGGGAGAAAACCCCCCCCCCCCCCCCCCCCCCCCCCCCCCCCCCCCCCCCCCCCCCCCCCCCCCCCCCCCCCCCCCCAAAAAAAAAAAAAAAAAAAAAAAAAAAAAAAAAAAAAAAAAAAAAAAAAAAAAAAAAAAAAAAAAAAAAAAAAAAAAAAAAACGTTCAATGGTGATAAATTTCAGCTGCTTAGGTATGGAAAAAAAGAAAAAACTCAAAAAGGGGAAAAATATATACAAAACGCAAGAGGGGGGCCACATAGAACGAAAAAGGGAAAAAGTAAAGGACTTGGGAATAAATGTCTGCTGATCTGTCGTTTAAAGACCATAACCCCACAAAGATCACCCCAGCCAGGAAGATGACGGGGGGTAGAACTTTCAAAACAAGGGGAAAAAATGCCGATGGTGACACTATTCAAATCGCTGTGTCCCCCCTTTAATCTGCTCAGTGCTGGGGGCCCCGTTCAGGGCCGGGGGAAAAGCAGAGCTGGAACAAATCCAGAGATCGTTTACGGCTCCCCCGGGGCCCTTAAAATCTAAATTGGGGGCGCCTTCAAGTCTTGAACATGTACTCATTGGAGCGGGGGAGAGAGAGATACATGATAATATAATGGAAAGCTTTTGGGGGGCCCCCTCCCCCCAAAAAAGCACACTGCCATAACAACATACTGGAGTGAGAGATATGGGAGAAAGGGAAAATAAATCCCCGTGAGGAAACAGGGGGGGGTGGGGACAATCGGAGCACTGTATTAACATCCGGGGTCCCGACTATTCAACATCTTACCCCCAAAATATCCGAAACACGGCTGGGGAAAACCCCCGTGAAGCCTTCAAGAGGAAACTGGACCTATCTTACCAGGTGCCAGATCACCCGGCTGTGATGGATATGTGGGGCAGCGGGCCTGCAGCAACACCTGGTTGACCAGGCAAACACCAGACGGCCTGGCCCGGCGGGCCAAAGGGAAAAAATACCCCAAACTCTTCAAGGTATATCAAGGTTTTTAAAAAGGGGGGTTACTCTCTCTTGCATATAATACTCCTCTTGTATGTAATACTCTCTCTTGTATGTAATACTCTCTCTTTTTATGTAATACTCTTTATATATGTAATACTCTCTCTTGTATGTAATACTTCTCCCTTTTTTTTAATATTCTCTCTTGTATGTAATACTCTCTCTTGTATGTAATATTATCTTTTGTATGTTCTCTTCCTTGTACCCCCACTTTCTGCAGTAAAATCTGAGATTTCTCCTCTCTTTACCTTACTTCTGACTTCTCAAAAGCCAGACATAGAAGATTAGAAACATCTGCAGGTTGGCTAGTGGAAGATGGAGAGCAATACTGAGGTGAGGGTTTATCTTTAGTTCTTAACCTTTTAAGGAACAGCGAGAGATCCTCCACTTCCGGACTTACTTCCCCCCCGCAATGTGTACTCTTCTCCGGATGAGCTTTAGTCCATTAAACCTTGTGAGTTTTTTTAATATCAGCTATCTAGCCGTCACAGACACTTCGGAATAAAGATAAGGAGGAACACAATTGAAAAAATCCTCATTCAGAAATGAGTGGATCAGCTCGTAAGTTTCAACTAGAGCTACCTTACACCATCTTGAAAGGCAATTTGCTTATTTTTAGCAAACTCGGCATAGGTCTGTCCTTGCATCCTCCTCAACGTTTGAAATGTACGCTGATAGCTTACAAAATTGCTCGTATTTGTCATATAACTTCCTTTACTTTGTCATGAACAATGTATATATCAAGTGACAGTGATGCTAGAGACTCCTGAGCTTTTCCAAAAAAAGTAGTGTGTAAAAAGGCAGACCAGTGATCTTTAAACCAGTTTAAGACATGGGGATTCTCAACCTCATCAAAACTAGTGTAAAAATTTTAATGTTCTAAGAAATATGGAAGTAAAGAGACATATTTTTAAACACTTAACTTTTTTAGATAAAATTGTAAAGTATTTTTTAGTGTTAGTCTTAAACATTTGACCCCCTTTTTTTTTCTTCTCTATCCCACCCATTATTTTAAAGTCTATGTTATTCAGTACCCCCCAACTATAACTTACAAAGTTTATTCATCTTATTATGCTACTCTTTAAAAAAATCCCCAGATGAAAGTCTGGTAAACCAAAGGAGTAGCAGAAAAATTTACCCCAATTAAATTCTCTGTATCTAGTCTCAGTATTTGGTCCATGGGGAGGACCTGAATTCTAAGGAGGGGCGACGTCGGAGACATGAAAGTCTCTTGACACTAAAGGGTGCATGTCTCTACGACTGGTATTTAATTCAGTGAATTTTCCACCTGCTGCCCCTGTTCATCTAGCAGTAAGTAGGTACCTGGGTGTTAGTGGACGGGTTTGAGTCGCACCCCTGGTCTTTGATATGAGTTAACAGCTCCTAGCCTGTACCACTGATCTGTGTAAAAAAGACAACTCAGTACATCCTCCCAATACAATCTTTCGATTAATTTATTTTAATCGGGAAAGCGCTAAGTCCATAGGGGATCACATAGCATCTGAGGAATGAAGGTCTTCAGATTCAAGGCAGGGAAGGGTAGGATAAGCCCAGTTTCTTGAATCAAGAGTCCTTCAACGGCATCAAGACACATTCCTGGGGGGAAAACGTCCCAGTGAGATAAAATTCACAATACCAGTACACACACTAACCCACATCTGGTCAAACACGTCAATAAATTGGGGAAAGTGCAAAGGTTTGAGACAAGACGGGTCACAGAGGTGGGGGGATGTCCTACGGGGAAAAGATTAAGGAAAAATCAACCTAACGACACAGGTGGACAGTAGGGATAATGGGAACATGATAACGACATATAAAAGACTGAGAGGATTTGAAAAAGTGGATAGCGACAGAATGTGTCAGAGATGGAACACAACAACATGGAGTCACAGCTCAAGTTGAAAACTCAGATGAGTCATAGGGATGTTAAAGTATTTCTTCACTAATAGAGTTGTCAGGAAGTGGAACAATCTGAAGAGTGATTTGTGGAGGCAGGATCCATACATACCTATAAGAAAAGGGTTGGATAAATCGACTTCTGTAAACACCTAGGTGAATACAATCATTACTTTTTTTTTTTTTTTTATATATATATATATATATATATATATATATATTCACAAACCGATCTCTGGCCTAAGGAGACTCGAACCTCGAAACCCTTTTAACAAGGTACGCAGTGCTTTACCGACCGTACCACACTGGACCAATACCTTGGCGCCCAGCTCACCCCAGACGTTGATCCAAGGCAGCCAGCTTTCCCGGCAGGTGGCTTACAGCTTTTTTTTTTCATCCCCTGCATGCATCGACCAACTTGTTACAAGGTTCGTAGGTTCGAGACTCCTTCGGGCAGAGATCCCGAAAAAATATATATATATATATATATATATATATATATATATATATATATATATATATATATATATATATATATATATATATATATTTTGAAAAAATCATCATAGAAACCAAGGACGACAGGGCGACCAACTTCCCTTTCAAATTCCCGTGTTGCGATCCCCCGGGAAAATGCCTGCAGCATTCTGGGCACGCGGCCCACTGCCAAGGGGGCTAGACGAAGTATTTGACATTTTAGCTCTGAGTTGTTATCTATGTTGTTTACTCCCCCCTTTTATTCCTGTCAATGTATTTTTTCAATGTATTTTGTCTTGAAATAAAGTTTATAGATATTCAAAAAATGGGGTGGTAGGGGAAGTAAAAATTCAAATGGCTTCAGAAAAAATCTAAATATTCTTCCTTGAAGCCTTTTTATCCCCCTTCTCCCAGGCTATGGGGCCCACAAATTTGATTGTATTCACCCGAAACGAAAATTCTCTTGGATTGCTTCATTTTGCTGTTTTGAAGCTTTTAAGTATTTTGTGGCGAAGCGTCTCCCTGTCTCTAGGTACGGTGGTCGGTATAGCATACCTAAGTTGGGGGTTGATACAGTAAACCTTGGCTCCCGTGGTCGACAAAGCACACCTAAGTTAAGGGGGTGTTGGTAAGATAAGTAAGATACTTGTGCAACAATTGGATAGCATACCTTATTTGGGTGGTGGGGCACACTAAGATTAATGCTGTATTACATGTCCATCAGAAATTTTTGCAGCCAGTCAGATTCTGTCTATTCCATGTCTTCATGCTTGCTTTAAAAAAAGAATTTTTACATATTTTTTTTCTTATAGAGCATCCCTACCCCATTCATTTAATTTTTAATCCATTTAAATAATTTAAAATCTTGTTTGTTGCATTCGCATGGAACTGGAGAAAAGTAGCAAATGGGGGGGAAAGGGTGGGTAGGGGAAGGAAGCAACAAGTGCAACCATTAGGATAAAATTTATGGAGAGGGAGCTCCTGAGGCAACACAAGCATCAGACAAACAAGAAGTCTTGGGGTCAACATCCTTCAAACTTTAAAACCCGACTACAGCAGGTCCTTTTTGGGCCCATAATGGCAAGTCCTTCTCAAACCGAAGACCACTAACAAAAATATTTGCTCAACCCATTTTCAAATCTACTCAAGGAATATGCTTTGATAACTTTTTAAATCACGTCAAGTCTCATTCAAACCCAAACCCCCCTTTCACTCATGTATTTATCTAACCTTAATTTGATTTCCCCCAAAGGGTTTTTAAAGAAGGTGGATTACCATAATGAACCTGAAGTAGAATCATTCAAGACATTATATGTCAAGTACAACAGGATAATATTCGACTATGGAGAAAAAACGTTATTGCGATACAAGATCGATTATTAAAACCCACTTCATGATCGGGGGGTTTTGATCCTCTGTTTGATAATCCCCCAAAGACACAAGCACGAGAATGTCTAAAGGTTTGTTTTCCCACCAGTTCAGAAGTTGATGAGAACAGACTACGGGGAAATACCAAGGGAACCAACTTAAGGCATTGGAAGAGCGAAGTTTTTGAGTGATATGATTCTGTCTTCCCCAAAATACTAGGGTTACCCCTTAAGGTTTACAAGTTTAACATTCAAAATGAAAACCCATATGAGCCACAGGTATATGAAGAATTACTTGTCAATTTAAAAGATAGTGGGAATATTGAAACACACTAGATAAAGGGTTACTGGAGGCAAACTTCACACATTTAAAGAGAAGATATAATATGAAAATTAGGACTTTAGGTTACACTGTAGGTGGGGGGGGGAGGTACGTCAAACTGCACAAAATTAAAATTAACCCACCTCACTTATAAATTTGTCCACCATACTTTCTGCAGTTTGACGTTCCTTCCGTCCCACCTCACTGTGCTTCACGTCACCTGCACTGACGACTATAGTATATTAACTTTTTTTAGCTGACTGCATTAAGACTGAAGAAGCCTTTTTAAAAAATGCTTCCTGTAATAAATGCCCCAAACTGTACACAAGTTTTCTTTACAGAGTTTCTTGTTATCACCATACTATTTAAGAACATAAGAAAGGAGGAACACTGCTGCAGGCTAACTGGGCCATCCCTAGACAGGCCCTTTCTAAAACCCAAATTTTTACAACCTGACTGTAATTAGACGCGTCTAGATGTACTGTTATTAACGCTACCAACAAACTGTGGGGGTAAATGAAGGTTATTCTAGGAAGATTATCAGGAGAGGTATCGTCTCTGGTGGTTTATAAATCTTCCTCTAATACAGTGTCGTAGGTGGTAATTGTGTGTCCTTATTCGACGGGTAAATTAAAAAAAAAAATGGACATTCGGGATACACTGAGTAAAGAAACAAGTCATCGCAGCAAAACAATGCAGCAGGAAACCCAAAAAAAATAACATAATAGATTACTACAGCAATATAACAATGGAGATAAATGACAAAAAAAACCCACATGATGTCTATTTTTCTACAGCAGTATAACACAATAACACAATAGGACAATGACCCTCCACCCCAGAACAACACAGGTAAAAAAAACAGCGTAACAACGCAATACGATAAAACATCAAAATACAGCATAACAAAACACTAAACACCAAATAGCAACACCACACACCAGCACCACACAAATAGCAGTACGACAAAAGGGTCACAACGCAACATAGCACCACAACACATAGCAGTGCAACATAAAATAACAAACACAGCACAATATAAAAAAACACAACAGCAAACCTGTCCCAAATTTTCCCGCCTTTAAAAAGTGGCAGCCACAAAGAGTCAAGTGTTACCGGGCGATAATCAATTTTGTGTGGTAGGCAGGGGGAGAGGTAGGCAGGGAGAGAGGTAGGCAAAAAGGGGGGAGAGGTAGGCAGGGTGGAAGAGAAGGAGGGAGGGAGGAACGAAGGCAGGGCAAGAAGAAGGAAGAAATGGAGGAACGGAGGGGAGGATGGAGGGGGGAAAGAAAGAGGGGGTTGCAAAATGCGATATCCCATAAAGTATAAAACATTCCAGAGAATACTAGAAGGTCCCCAAAAAATTGATGCCCCCCTAGCATGTAAAAACCCGTTTCTGGTTTTGTAACAGTGTCAGAAAGTATTCTGGTCCCGTTAGCCTTTAAAATTATGATAAATGTTAATAGTGCTTTAGGATTGCAGTGATAGGATACTAAATAACGAAATAAAATTGAGAAGTTTATTAACAAAGTTGTCTCATGGACAAAATCAAAAATAAATGAATGTGATATAATTTAGGATATAAGCTCCTACACTTCTCTTGTAGGTCAAAGTTAAAGTGTACATATAGTAGTATAGCGCTGAAAGGGACATTTCATATCAAGGGATGACTCTTAAACCGTCTGGTACGTTATTAATTATAAAAATAATACTAGCATATACAAGCGGGGTGTGAGAATGTGTGTATGTGCTTAAACTTTTTGTTATGTCTCAATAAGGAAGGACTCGACTTAGACTTAAACAGTGACTGACTAAACGTCCTCAAATAATCTATCTTCTTGACCAACAAGGCAATCAAAACAACTTGATTGAACAATATGACGAACGAGTCACTATCAGCAATTCTCTATGGAAAATCATAAAACTCCCTTAATACTGAATCTAAAATTCCCGCATAACCTCCCCGACTATGACGGTACGTAGATGCCACACAAAATAGGTCGAAGCTTTAGTTGGGACCTGGGTTGACCTAGAGTCCGGTACAACACAACCTCCCCCAACCTTTAAAATCACTAAGTCTGAACAATGCTCTGTGAACAGAGTTGCAAGACGTATGTTTCGACTCCCCAAAGAAATCATACCCTAACAAAACAAAAGCCCTAAATAACAAAAAAACAGACAGAGACGGGGGATGCTTCTAGGACAAAGGGCAGATGGAAGAGCAGTGCTTGTCAAACGATGACCAGCTATTGAGGGGAGAGCTATATCCCCGACTAGAGGCCTCACACCCAGGTTTTATCCGTGACTCCCCCCTGGTACTGGTACTGCAGAGACGTCGGCAGGTAAACAAGCGAGCGGGGTAGTTAGCTAAGCAGTTACCAGTGCGGACAGCCAACCACAACTCTGGAACAGTGAGCACTGTGAAGTGTCAATGTTACACCCCTACCTAATGACACAGCTAAGTCAAAAATAGTATAAAGTCAGATATTTTCATTTTAGCTATTAATGAAAATATCAAAATATAAAATTATATAAAAGATAATATATATAAAATATACATTATATACATTGTGTCCCTTTCAGGGGCGCAACAGAGGCACCCCGAAAGAGGGATGGAGGTAGGAAGGGAAGATGGGTCGAAGGAAAGGGGAAAAATTAAACACAAGTCAATACGGGGGACGTAGTTAACTCTCTCACAGTCAAGTGGTATAAAAGCCTTGGTAAAACACTTGAGCATTAATACTCTTGGACAAACTCAAGTGTCTGATATAATGCCTTCAGAAGATATCTAAATTTTTCCTATTAATAAGTGAAAAATAAATGCAATTTATTAATTCCCGTAATTTCTGTAGGGGCACTTCTAACACTAGTGCCACCATTAAAACTACTACTACTGCTACTACTAGTACTACTACTACCTAACTACCACTTTCTACTGTGCACTACACTACTACTATTATTATTATTACTACTACTACTACTACTGCTCTACTACTACTACTACTACTATTATTACTACTCTACTCTGCTCTACTACTCTACCACCAACCACTGCCTTTCCCCTATATTATTACTACTACTATTGCTACTACTATCTTTTCTGCTACTACTACTACTACTACTACTACTACTACTACTTCTACTACTTTCTCTGCTCTACTCTATTATTCTACTCCGCCTATTCTATTCTGCCCTTTGGGACACTTCTAACACTAGTGCCACCCCTTAAAACTACTACTACTGCTACTACTACCAATACTACAACTACAACTCTACTACTACTGACACTACCACTACTTTTTTTACTACTATTACTGCTACTACTAATACCGCTACTTTCTACCCGGGTTCTACTACTACTACTGCTACTACTACTACCCTTTTTACTTTGGTCCCTCCTCTAATCTACTGCTACTACTACTAATGAAACCCCCACTACTCTCCCCTTTCTGCTACTCTTCTTCTACTCCACCACTACTCTACTCTGCTTGCTCCACTCATTCTCTAATTCTACCCCGCTCTCTCTGCCATTCTCTCTCCACCCTCTCTCCCCTCTCTACTTTGCTCACTCGCTCCATTACTTTCCCCTCTACTATCTACTACCACTACTACTACTACCCCAAAACTTTGCTACCATTACTACACTACTTTTATTTTATTACTACCACTTACTATTACCTCATTACTCCATAACCAATGTTTCCATTACTCCAATTTATTTCACCACTACTATTACCCACTCTAATTCTAGTTTCACCACTACTAACCCACGCAATTTAGTTTCAACATTACTATTACTATTCCACCATTATTATTACTACTACTACACTACCCCATCTTCCCCCCCCCCGCCTTCCCCTGTCCTGGCCTTTTTGTTTTTTTCTTGCTCATTTTTTGACTTGAAATGGCCCCGGCGGACAGAAAATGTCATTAAAATGTCCTTTTAAATGCTGTTTTTTTTTTGAATAGCCACCAGAGAACAGTGTGTCAGGGTTTTTTTAAGCTACCCGCACGTTCTAGGGGTGGATCAGCTGCAGGTGGGGGCACTGCTGGGACTACCACAACCACTACTGTGGTGAAGGTGGGGCATGCTTACTACCACAACCACTACTGTGGTGAAGGTTTGAGCACTGCTGTGACTACCACAACCATACATCCACTACTGTGGTGAAGGTGGGGGCACTGCGGGCTATCACAACCACTACATCCACTACTGTGGTGAAAATGGTACACTGCTGTGACTCCCCCACTCATCCACTTGGTGAAAGTGGGGGGCCCGCTGGCCCCACAACCCCTTGTGGTAAGGGGGAGAATCATGGCTACCCCAAAACCCCTACATCCACTACTGTGGTGAAGGTGGTAGCACTGCTGTGACTACAACAACCACTACGTGGTGAAGGTGGGAGAACTGCTGGACTACCACAACCACTACTTTGGAATGAAAGGGGCCTGGTACCCAACCACTACATCCACTATTTTGGTGAAGGTGGGGGCACGCTGTGACTACCACAACCACTACATCCACTACTGTGGTGAAGGTGGGAGCATGCTGTGACTACCACAACCACCATCCACTACTGTGGTAAAGGGGGGAGCACTGCTGTGACAATCAAAACCCCCTACATCTACATCTCGTAGTACTTATTACCACCTCGGTGGCTCGTGTAATGATTTAGTTGCTGACCAAACATCAGGAGTCTGTTGTGACCAGTGTGACCCCTTCACAACACCCAGTCGCATCCAATTTTTTGGGGAGCTTGCCCAGCTGGTTCTTAAGTGAGTGTATTGTTTTCGTTCTCACGGCTTCAGCGTTCACAATTTTCCCTTTTTCGGGAAATGCAAAGTATGTGTTGCATCTCCTCCTCCTTTTCATTCCATTGTTTTGACTTATTGACTCATTTGCACTCAAAAAGATATTCGGATTTCATTGTATGTGAACATTCAATGCCTTAGAGATTGAAATGAGATCGACCCCTTTTGTCTCCTTTTTCTAAGAATGAAAAGGCTAGAAATTTTTTATTCTTTTTGGTGACGTTAGAGCTTATTGTTTTTCTCGGTACTTTTTCCCAGTCATCTTTACTTTTTTGTAATTTTTAGACAGAAGGGACGACACATTCAAGAGGTCCAAAAGATTAGAAGCTGTATGATTTCTGGTGTTCTGTTCTCGATTTTTTTTGTTTTGAAACTCACGATTCTTTGCCTTTTTCTGAAGAAATCTTTTGGGGTTTCCTTGACACTTATTTGTCTTGCAAATTCTCGTTTAGCATTCCTAATTTTTCTTTCTATCTCTTATGTCACTGTTTGAAGGTAGTATGATTTCCAGGTTTCCAATCAATTAACTTTCTTATAAAAGGGTTGGGTGAATGGAGACAAGTGGTTTTTTTAACACGACGGGTGTTGGACGAGCAAGGTAACATTTATGAAGGGGTTCATAAAAAACCGGTTAGCCAGACGAACCTTGGGGATGAAGGAGTACAGTGTCTGCACTCTGAAGAAGGGGGGGAATTTCGCCCCTTGGGGGGTCACTGAGCTGCGATGTCAGTATTCGTCTGGCAAGACGTGACGGGGTGAATGACAGTGAAATAGTTTCTTTATTTTGGGGTTTTCCCCCCCGGTGGGAGACCACTGTATAACAAATTTAGCTAGTTTTTGTCAGTCAGTCTGGTTTCATGTTATCACTTTTACGGTTTATTCTTCTTGGTATGTTGTTCCTTTTTAACGTTTGCATATTTTTTTTAAATCTGCCCCACATTTTCTCCATAATTGGGAAGATCCAGTTTATGTTACTGATCTCTCGGAGGCATTGTGTCAAAAATTGCTTCTCTGTTCTTTGTTGCTCTTATAAGACGTTTATGGATCACAAAGTTTCATTCAAAACCAAATAATTTTTGGGCAGTTTACCTAACATCTCTCCCAACTCCCTGTTGTGGCGGTTACCTAACATTTTCCAACTCCCTGTTGTGGTCAGTGTTACCTAACATATCTCCCAACTCACATTTGTGGTAGTGTTACCTAACATCTCTCCTAACTCACATGTTGTGGTCAGGTTTTCCCAAATCTCTCCCAACTCACGTTGTGGTCAATGTTACCTAACATTCTCCCAACTCACATGTTGTGGTCAGTGTTATAACATTTTCCCAACTCACATGTTGTGGTCAGTGTTACCTAACATCTCTCCTAACTCCCTGTTGTGGCGGTTACCTAACATTTTTAACTCACATTTTTTTGGCAGGTTTCCTAACATTTTCCCAACTCACATGTTTGGCAGGGTTTCCTAACATTTTCCTAACTCACATGATGTGGTCAGTGTTACCCAACATTTTCCCAACCCATGTTGTGGCAGTGTTACCTAACATCTCTAACTTACATGTTGTGGTCAGTGTTACCTAACATCTCCCTAACTCACATTTGTGGTCAGTGTTACCAACATCTCCTAACTCACATGTTGTGGTCAGTGTTACCTAACATCTCTAACTCACATGTTGTGGTCAGTTTACCTAAATCTCCCCTAACTCACATATTGTGGTCAGTGTTACCAACATCTCCCAACTCATGGTGTGGTCATGTTACCTAACACTCTCCTAACTACATGTTGTATTTTTTAACACTCTAACTCACATGTTGTGGTCATGTTACCTAACATCTCTCCTAACTACATGTTGTGGTCAGTGTTCCCTAACATCTCCCTAACTAAATGTTGTGGTCAATGTTACAACATCTCCTAACTCCTGTTGTGGTCAGTGTTACTTAACATCTCCCCTAACTCACATGTTGTGGTCAGTGTTCCCTCATCTCCCCTAACTCACATGTTGTGGTAGTGTTACCTAACATCTCCCCTAACTCACATGTTGTGGTCAGTGTTACCTAACATCTCTCCTAACTCACATGTTGTGGTCAGTGTTACCTAACATCTCCCCTAACTAAATGATGTGGTCAGTGTTACCTAACATCTCCCCTAACTCACTTTTGGTCAGTGTTCCTAACACCCTCCACATGTTGTGGAAACTAACATCTCCCTAATCACATGTTGTGGTCGTGTTACCTAACATCTCCCTAACTCACATGGTGTGGTCAGTGATCCCTAACATCTCCCAACTCACATGTTGTGGTGTGTTACCTAACACTCAAACTAAATGTTGTGGTCAGTGTTACCTAACATTTTCCCCTAACTACATATTGTGGTCAGTGTTACCTAACATTTTTAACTCACATGTTGTGGTCAGTGTTCCCTAACATCTCTCTAACTCACATGTTGTGGGTGTTACCTAACATCTCTCCTAACTCATGTTTTTAAGTGTTACCTAACATCTCCCCTAACTCACATGTTGTGGTCAATGTTACCTAACATTTTTAACTCACATGTTGGGGTCAGTTTTACCTAACATCTCCCCTAACTCACATGACTGGATAAGGTTACAATCTCTGGTCAGACAAGATCCATTGTGTTTTTGGGAAGGAATGGCCAAAGCGAAAACTTTTTTTAAAAAATGAAGACTTAATTGTCTTTGCAAGTCTGGTACCTTTTTGGTCCCCTAATAAATTACAATTTGGGTTAGGGGCATTTAATTAACCATCTTAATTCTTTTTGTTATAACCTACACTTATTATGTTGTCTCCAAGGGCTAGGGCCCCCCTGCTTTTCATTGGGTGGATGTTACACGTCTGCCAGTTTTTTGCTTTCGTGGGGAGGACTGTGTGCAAGTTTGGTATAATCCCTCTGGGATTTTCCAAGTGTATAAATAATGTATCTCTCCCGCCTGGTTCCGGGGAAACAGGTTTAGGAACTTCAAGCTTTCCCAGTAATTGAGGTGGTTTATTGCAGTTAGGGTGCTGTAAAGGGTTCTCTGTACATTTTCTAGGTCAGCAATTTCACCTGCCTTGAAAGGTGCAGTTAGTGTCAGCAATATTCCAGCCTAGATAGAACAAGGACCTAAAAAGGTCAAAATGGGTTTGGGCATCCCTAGTTTTGAAGGTTCTCATTATCCATCCTGTCTTTTTTCTGACAGATGCGATTGCTACAGTGTTATGGTCCTTTAAGGTGAGACCCGTCATGATCACTCCCAGGTCGGGCATTATTTTTTCGCTCTATTGTGTGGTTGGTATTTGTTTTTATTCCGATGAGATTTTAATTTCCCCACCCATATCGGAGAAATTTAAAATTTTCCCATCAATAAAATTATATTTTTTTCCCAGCCCATTTAAAGTTTTGGGTTGATGTCTGCTTGGAGTCTTGCAGTGTCTTCAATGGTGGACACTGTTATGCAGATTCGGGTGTCATCTGCAAAGGAAGACACGGCACTGTGGCTGATACCCCTGTCTATGTCCGATATGGGGATGAGGAACAGGAGGGGGCGAACGGCCTGTGGAACAGAGCTTTCACCAGCCGCCTCCCTTTTACTCTGTTGACTACACTCTTTGTGTTCTACTTGTTACGTTTTTCCATCACCAACTTTTCATGTTTTTCCCTTTTTTCACGCATTTTGTGTGCTATCACACCAGGGCACACTTGTCAAAGGCTTTTGCAAAGTCTTTTATATAACATCTGCATTCTGTTTGTCTTCTAGAGCATCCAGGACCTTGTCGTAGTGGCCCAGATTTGGGGACAGACGGGGGCGACCTCTCTAAACCCATGCTGCCCTGGGTTGTGTAATTGATGGATCAGATGAGTGGCGATCTTGCTTCTTAGAACCCTTTCAAAGATTGTTATGATAGGGGAGTTAGCGCTATTGGTCTGTAGTTCTTTGTATTGCTTTACTGCCGCCTTTGTGGATTTCCAGAGTCAGGGCCGGGAGCGGAGTGCATCGTTTTTTCCCTTTTCGAAGTCATGTGGCGTCAGGGTAATGTCAGATGGGTTTGGTCTACCAGGGTCGTACCCCAAAAAAAAATAATTTGGGTTTTCAACTGTCAGTCTGGTTAGCCCCCAAGAACTGAGTCATACTGGGACTTTATAACTCACTCTTTTCCCTTGTGTCATCTGTGTAGGACCCATCTCGTTTTAGTGGGGGAATGCTGGATGTTGTTCTCTACTTTGTTTTGGATAAGAAAATAAATACTTTGGGTTTCTTTCAATTTCATTTATGGCTTTTAGTTCTTCCATTTTTGATTCCTGTAAAATTCCTTTAGTTTTAATTGATGTTTGCTATTTCTCTGACCAGGCCCTACGACAGATATATTGGCCTCTTTAGCCGCTCTGTTATTCTTTGCCTTTGCCTGTATAGGGGGCGCCCTTCTTTCTAGTTTACATTTATCATTTTTTTGGGAATTTGCCCTTTAGCAAACCTCAAATGCCACAGTTAAATTTGTTCAGACATAGGGTTTGGATCCGTGATGCTTGGTATCTTCCCAGTTTATATCCTTTAGGACTTGGTTTACTTGGTCCCACCTTATGTTTTTTTTATTGAAGTTGAATTTGGGGAAGGCTCCTCCGGGCTGATCACATTTTTGATCTGGGGGCCCCCCTTATACATGTCTGGACCTCTATTATGTTGTTATCTGAGTATATCGTTTTTGATATGATGAATTTCGTATCAGATCATCACTGTTAGTGAAGATGAGGTCCAGCGTATTTTCCCAAACTTGTAGGCTCTATTATTTGCTGGTTTAAGGTGAATTTGGTGCAGAGATTTAAAAACTCGGGGGGGTTTTCATCTGAGCTGCCTCCTGGTGTTATCTCTGCTAAAAAAATTTTTTGCAATATTTTCCATTTTAGGTGCCTTAGGTTGAAGTCGTCCAGGGGCAAGATGTTGGGGGCAGGAGCTGGAAGGTTTCCCCGAAGGGCAATTTTGAAATGTTCCTAATTGTTGGGGCGTTGCATCAGGAGGCTTGTATACAACCACGATGACCAGATTTTGATTCTCGATCTTTACTAAAAAATTTAACACATCATTTTAGGCATTTAGTAGTTCTGAGCATATAAGTGACTCTGTGATAAGGCCAACCCCTTCCTCCCTTTTTTCCTGTTCACTCTGTCACATCTGTATAGGTTGTAAGGGGTCCATATTTCATTGTCCAAATGATCCTTTATGTGGGTCTCTGTGAAAGCCGCAAACATTGCATTTGACTTTTTAAGCAGTCCAGGATGTAAAGGGATTTTGTTGTTCGTCGCTGGCTTTAGACCATGTATATTTGCAAAGATGAGTGTCGTCGGAGGTGGATTGGTGGGATGGGGATGGTATTTTTCCGGCACAATTCGGTTTGGAGTGGGGGCCATTGACTGTGGTTCCCCAAATGTCGCTGACGATACCTTTTAATGTATTGTAGTAAATAAAGATATGATTTTTTTTTATTATTATTATTGTTTTTTTTATTATTATTATTATTATTATTATTATTATTATTATTATTATTATTATTATTATTATTATTATTATTATTATTATTATTATTATTATTATTATTATTATTATTATTATTATTATCAACAGAAAAAAAATCTGATCTTCATTCAAGCTACCTCAATTCTATCTTAAATTCGAGATAGCTTGAAATGGGTTGAAAAAAAAATAAAAAAAAGGTGAAATGTACCCATGCCATATAAAAAAAATAGACATAGAAATTATAAAAATGTGTAGGTAAAAAGGAAGAAGTTTATTTAGGTACATAAATGTTAAAATATGGGAAAAACCCAGAATAAAACCCCCCAAAAAAGACAGACAAAGGATTTATTTCCAGTGGGGGGATTTAATTCTTATTATTTCAAGCTTGTTATTGCTGTAACAACCACTATTACCACTACCATGCTTTTAGTGGATCATTGTTAACTGATCGTTATGAGGTTAGCTTAAAAAGGTCCTGAGATCCTTGACCCAGACAGACCCGGCCACAGTAGGTAATTGAATCTCATGTTTGCAAAGTGCTCGTCCAGCTGGCTCTTAAATGATACAATGTTTTGACATACGGAGAGAGGGAACGGAGAGGAGGAAAAGACGGAGGGAGGGAGAGGAAGGGAGGGAGGAAGATAAGAAGGAGAGATGGAGAAGAAAGGGAAGATGAAGATAGGAAGAAAAGGGGGGAAGATGGGAAGGAGGGATGAAGATAGGAAGATAAATGGACAGATGGATGAATGGGGGAGGGAGAAAAGGGAAAAAGGGGAGGAGAAGAAGAATGGAGGGAGGGGAGGAAAGAGAGAGTAAGGGAGGGGGGGTAAAAGGAATGAGAAAAAACAGTAGTAAAAGAGGGCGAGAAAGATGGAGGGAGGGTGAGAGGAGGAGGGGGAGAGATTGAAGGAGGAAGAATGGAAAAAGAAAGTAAAAAAAGGGGGGAAAAAGAGAATAAGGCAGAAAGGGGAAAAAGGGGAAAAGGTAAGAGAGATAAGAGGGAAAGTAGGGAAGAAGGGATGAATGGTTGGACAGAGGGGGGGAGGGAGGTGAAGGAGAAAAAGAAGGAATGAAATAGGGGTTAGGGAGGGAGAAAGGGGAAATTTGGTTTGGGGTTAGGGGGGCAGAGAAAGGAAACAAGGACGGGAGGGAGGGAGATTCCTGAAGGATCTTCAGGAATCAGTGACGCCCTAACGGTCCTAGACCAGGTCTGGTGAATGAGGGCCTGATCAACTAGGCTGTATATATATATATATATATATATATATATATATATATATATATATATATATATATATATATATATATATATATATATATATCAATAACAACACTGCGACTAGCCAAGGAGCAAACCCCAAGTGCTTTGGCCCACCTCATGGTGAGCGAAAGACAGATGATGACGCTCAGTCCACGGGCTCTCAAAACTCAAGAATGACGCACCCAGCCAAGCTAAAATTACTTATTCATAGCAGAGTCTGACCAATTTTTTTTCCCACGTTATTTCGTTTAGGCTACTATTACAATATCAATGCTTGGGGGTTTTTTAAATTATAATATTCAACCTTCTGACTATGGGAATTGGTATGCCGGGACCCCCTTGTTCCCTTCGCTCTCTCTTTCCCCTTTGGGATCGCATTTGCTTGTATTTCTCCTTGCTGTAACTTTTAAACAACTGATGATGTGTTGATTGAACAAATAGTTGCTTCAACTGGAAAAAGCATCCCCTATCCTTGGTTTGCGATATTTGCATAATATATATATAGGATTGTAGGATTATAAGGTATAGGTTGGTGTCAGCAACCACCCGGGGAGGCTACCGTCCTCCCAATGAGGTAAAACGAAAGCCTGTATTTTTTTTTACATGATGGGGGATTGTGGTGTTTTTTTTCTGTCTCATAAACATGCAAGAATTTTGGGTACGCTTGCTATTTTACTTACACTTAAGTCACACACACATTAATGTACAAGATATAAAACACCCCCCTCTGGGTTTTCTTCTATTTTCTTATAGTTCTTTTTCTTATTTCCTCTTATCTCCATGGGTAAGGGAACAGAATTCTTCCTCCGTCGCCATGCGTGTCTAAGAGGCGACTAAAAGCCGGGAGCAAGGGGGTAACCCCTTCCCCTGATAATTATAAATGTAAAAGGAGAAACTTTCTTTTTTCCTTTTGGGCCACCCTGCCTCGGTGGGAAACGGCCGACGTGTTGAAAGAAGGAAGATATAGGATTGTAGGAGGGGGTTCAGTGGGAAGGCGTCAGGGGTTTTTGTCACCACGGGGGCGGGGCCCAAAAACTACATGGGTTCAACCCCGGCTAGTCGCAGGGTTATTGAGCAATACCACCGTTCGTGGTCACAATAATATATATATATATATATATATATATATATATATATATATATATATATATATATATATATATATATATATATATATATATTAAAAATACAAACGGGACTACCCAAAAGACTGAACTCATGCTGTTTTGGCCGCCTCAGGGTGGAAAAAACCACATGAACTCTAAACAGGCCCAAAATCCTACAAGAATCATACCCGCAGAGCTGGTGTTTTACTGTGATCCGAGGACATACGGTGGTGGTAGTATGGGGGCCCTTGGGAATTTCATTCTACCCGTGGTGTATAACCCCAACAAGCAGTATTTTTATTATTGTAACCACGAACAAGTGGTATTGATAAAAAAAACACTGCGACTAGCCAAGGACTGAACCCATGTTGTTTTGGCCTCCTCATCATGAACGAAAACCACATGATGCCCTAACCCCCAGGACCACCAAATTACAAAACGCACACAGCAGAGTAGTTTTAGAGAGTAACTGCTTCTTTAACACAGTTAAGGAGAACAGATGTCTTTTTGGGGGGGCCAGGCTGAGGTTGGAAAAGGAACTCGACACAGCCACCAGCCGAAACGCTTCCCCCAGTTCCCCACCGAACGCTCACACATATAACACCCATTCTGTGATTTGAGCTACAGTTTCAAGTGTTAAAGACTTCTTTTACCCATAATCAAACATGTATCCCCCAAAAAACCAAAGGGAACACTGGAAAAGATAAGGGGATGAGAAACAAAAGTGCAACACTTCCTCTCACCACAGCAACCAGGGAGCAATGAGAAGTCACTGTGAAGTGTGACGTCATGCTAAGACTGCTACCAGGCAGAATGCACTGACAAAAAGACTTCCCTTATGGTAGGTTTTTGGGTTTTTCATCACGGCATTTCCGGGGCGCTCACCCAGCATAATGCCGTGACGAGCACTGTAGACTCACAGAAATTCTGTTAAACTTGGGGACAGTCACTTTTTTCCCCATGTATAAACCCCTTACAAATTTAACTAATTTGTGGTTATGTTTTTCATACTGTTAGTGTGTGTGTGTGTTTTTACTCACCAGTTGTACTCATCTATTTGGGGTTTGGGGGTTTTTGTAAAGCTCCTGGCCCCCCTCTTCATGGCCCGTTTTGGGTCAGCCCCCTGCTCCATGAGCTTTATCATCCCTTCCCTTAAAGCTATTTGGAACCTGCCTCCACCATCGCTTCCCAAGCACTACTTCCCCACCACTCTAGACTGAAGAAATACTTTCCCAACATCCCTGTGATTCATTTATTTTTTCCAACTGTGTCCCCTTTTTACTGTGTCCCATCTCTGGGAAAATTCTGTCTCTGTCCACCTTGTCTTGTTTAAACCTTTGCACTTTCTCTAATTTTTGACGGGTTGACCAGGTGTGGGTTCCAAACTGGTGCTGCATACTATAGTATGGGCCCTATATGGTGTACAGAGTCTTGAATGATTCCTTAGTGAGGGATTGGAACGCTATTCTTAGGTTTTCCAGCCGCCCGATGCTGCAGCAGTTATCTGATTGATGTGTGCCTCAGGAGATGTGTTTTATTTTACTCACCCCAAGATCTTTTTTTCCCTTTAGGAGGTTTGCAGTCTTTGGCCACCTAGACTATACTCTGTCTGCGGGCTTCTTTGCCCTTTCCCCCATCTTCATGACTTTACATTTGGCAGAGTTAAATTCAAGGGGAGTTACTGGGCCAGGCTTGTAGCCTGTCCAGGTCTTTGTAGTCCTTCCTGATCCTCGACTGATTTAATTTTCTCATTAACTTACATTATCTGCAAACAGGGACACCGAGTCTATCCCTTCCGTTTTGTCATTTTACATATCCCCAAAAAAGTAAGGTCCTAGGACTGACCCTTGTGGAACCCCACTGTCACAGGTGCCCCTCTGACACCTCGTCCCCCATGACCGTTGTTGCCTCCATGTCAGATATTCTCTGATCCATTGCAGTGCCTTTCCTGTTACGTGTGACTGATCCTAGCTTTTTCATTTCCTCCCGGGGGAACTGTGTCGAACGCCTTCTTGCAGTCCACGAAAAAGCAGCATCCCCCCCTCTTGTTCTTACTTCTGTTACCTTGTCATAAAATTCCAGAGGGTTTTTTCACAGGATTTTCCTTCCCCAAACCGTGTGTGTGTGTGTGTGTGTGTGTGTGTGTGTGTGTGTGTGTGTGTGTTGGGGGGGTGCACAACATAATGCAGTATATATAGTGCTTTGGTTGGTGGGGTCCAAATTAATGAAGGGGGAATTTTTTTTTCAGTTTTTTTTCATACTAGTCACCCTTTTCTCACATTTATGAACCATTCCAAGAAAGGCATGAGGCTAATTCCCCGGGTTTGGAATCTTTAAGGGGGTCTACTGCCACAGACTCAGTCCAGAACACCCGGGTACTCACGTCTTTATTGGAATGATTACAAACGGGCCCAAAGGGAAACCCCGCGGGTAGTTTAACTGGGCGTTTTATAAGTGACCTATTCACAGTTCCAGAGTTACTCAAGGTACCCCCATAGTTGGACAGCTTGTCAAACAAAACTGTAAAATCATCTAAGACTATAGGAGCAGTTTCAAACAGCTGTGCCTCCTCATAATCACCAGCAAAATTCCTGCTGCCGTATCTATCAAATAATGAATGTGCAATGGTTCTGTAACTCTTATTAATAACCAGGAAACTTTTACTTTTCCGGCCTCCCAAACTCTTCACGAGGTGCTTCACAGAATCAGGTATAAATGTATCCTTTTTTATTTCATCCATGTATTATATTTTCCAGCTCACGACCACTGATATCGTCAAGGATGACTGGGACACTTATATAAATAGAACTCTTTATTACCCTTTTAACTTTTGATTGAGATACTTAATTGATATCCTTCTTGTTTATCTGAGAAAGTGCCCAAGTATTCTAAGAGGTCCAACACAGTTTGAATAAATGGTTTAGAAAACTGACAAGTTGAAATTTTGTAATGTTCATGTTTCAAAAAAAATTCCTTTTTTAGTACATACTTTTTTTGAAAACATTTTTGAAAAAAAATAAACAATTCATGTAAAAATTATTATTTTATTTTTTATAATAGGTATACCATTTTTATTTTCACGTTTTCACTTCAAAATTGGTTAACAGGGGAAAGAAACGGGTTTCGGAGGGGTTTTTTCAAAAATTGGTAATCGACGGGGTTAGACCACCGCCATAGGTTCGATCCCCCCGTTCTGTGGTTTGGAGAAAGGTCCCGGCTCTTTTGTCTGAAGAACGAGATTTTTAAGGTCCCAAAAAACAAAAGATGGGAAAAATTCCCTGAACATTTATGGGGCCCCAAAAAATACAGGAAAATACAATTACGAATGAAAAAAATCCTCAGCTAGTCTATTATTATTATTATTATTATTATTATTATTATTATTATTTGTAGTAGTAGTAGTAGTAGTAGTAGTAGTAGTAGTAGTAGTAGTAGTGGTAGTAGTAGTAGTATTGTTATTATTATTATTATTATTATTATTATTATTATTATTATTATTATTATTATTATTATTATTATTATTATTATTATTATTATTATTATTATTATTATTATTATTACGTCGCTGCTTACTACTTATCCGCGTTTGACTGCGAGTTTACTGTCCATAGTTTTGGTTTCTGAACAAAATATGTCGTCACATTTCGTGTCGATATAAAACCCTTGACTCAGTTGTGTCGTTTCGGTCTCTTGTATTAGACTAGCTAAGATTTTTTTTTTCAGTCGTAATTGCGGCCATCAACATAAACATTTTGTATACATGTAATATGGGTTTTTTTTAAAAACGATGAACCCATTTTCAAAATAGTATGTACAAAAAGGGGGCCCATCTTTTGAAACATGAACAAATATACTTTAGTATATTATTGTGTTTTTAATTTTGTCAGAAATTAATTAGTTGTCTGTAAACCTGTGTTTAGAGATTTTTCTTACAATTCTATCATGTTTGAAGGCAATGATATGAAGAAAATAATGATATGAAGAAAAAATGATATGAAGAACGTAAAGATAGGAAGAAAATAATGATATGAAGAACGTAAAGATAGGAAAAAAAAAGACGAGAAAAAAAATAAAGAGGTGAAGAAAATAAAGACGTGAAAAAATAAAGATACGAAAAAAATAATGATATGAAAAAAATTAAAGATATGAAAAAAATTAAAGATGTGAAAAAAATAAAGAGCCGCCGCCGTTTTGGGACGCCATCTTTTTTCTAACTTCAGCACAAGAAAATTTTTTTGGGGAAAATTTTATATATGCATCTTTCCTGAAATTTGCTATTTAAAATTTTTTTTTTCAGGACATAACCGTTTCACTTGGAGTAACATGGGTACATAAGGGAGGAGTGTGACAAAAAAAAATCACGGAACGGATAGGGTTTTAAAACCCATGGCTAAGAGTCCCAAAAACACCCGTTCAGTGATTTTTTTTTTTTGTGTCATTACGAAATATTAGACGATATGTTGAAAATGGTATAAAATATCAAAAGTTGAGATGAGACACATTTCAAAAATTGGGATCAATAAAGACGCCCAACTGTTGCAATGTTTTTCAAACAATTCAACATATTAACCTTTAAAGTCACAATAATATGTCAAATTTGCATATGTATCCTTTTACTTACGATACGGGAAATTTACCAGCATTATTAGAGATTAATCCCGACAGTTGAGACGCAGACAGCTACACCAGGACAGCTTTCACCCAAACCAGGTTACACAGCTGACTAGAGCCAACCTTTTAACTTGAGGACGAGGCAGAAAAACCTGTAGAACAACAGAGTACGTGTCAGCTTGAATATCTGGTACGCAGTTGCTTGCCTGCTAAGCGGTACACAGGAGAGAACAGTGACACCCTAGGGCTACGAGCTCACCAGATGTTGGTACTTGCACACTGGTGTGTCGCACACAGACAAAACACTAACTACAAGATGTATTTAGTGGTATTTAATACCGACAAGTTGATGAATCAGACACATGTGTCTTTTTTGGGGTTTTTATTGTAGATGTATTAATGATACCCAGATGTTGCATGTGTCAAATTCATCCTCATGACAAGAATCAAATAATAGGACAAGTAATGCAGTCTATATCACCAGTGAAACAACTTCAGTTCATTTAGTAAAGGCTACAGACAGTATAAGACAAGTCTCGGTAAATATTAAAAAACAAAAATTTTGAAAATGTGTGTGGGAGAGGCACATGGCTCTCCCCCACACAAAATTTAAAACTACCGAGACTATATATCGAATTAATTTTAAAAGGGGATTATGTCGGTGCACAAAATAAACTAGAGAACAAGATAGTTTTTCCTGGTGAAATCTGAATCACAGGTAAATTAATATGATGATTGAGATATATTTTTTTTTTTTAGTGTCCAACACCAGCCTCACCAACAGTGAGACATTAGTACGTGAAATATGACTAAGACAAAACCGGGAATTAATTATAGATCTCCTACCCACATGAAGGGAGTGTGACAAGGAGAAAATAATATCTCCCACACTCTTATTTTTGAAAAAATTAAATTAGTTGACAAAACCTATGTTGAAAAGACTGCCTAACCTAGGTTAAAGTTACAAGAAAATCAAAGTGAAGAATGCTGTGGGGGGAGGGGCCCTAATATAAATTTGTTGGTGGTAACCAGTTAACCAGGTATATGTCTGGGATTCAGAGCTCCCTTGATGTTGTGTCTGTATAGCTTTGCTTCTTTCAAGAATGTTTGTTTTTATTTGCATCTTTGCTTCAGTTAAAATTTTATGGATACTTTTCATTATTTATCAATCATGATTACAGTTTATGTTTTTTTTGTCATTTTTACCACCGCAGTCATTCTTATGTGATTATTTTTTTTCAGTGTATATTTACATGAAGCTTAAAATTTGGGACTTTCTCCGAAGATCCGAGATCATGCCCCTCTGAGATGACAGTCTTGAAATCCAAAAATTTGGGAAAAAATCAAAATCGACAAAAACAGTGTTACCTTCAGCAGTCAGGTGATCTCTCGCTACTGTAGGCAGCTGACTGTACGCAGGAATGGAATTTCGTAAAGAAATTTTTTATATTCACATGTTTTGGGAGTTAAAGTCAAGATTGTTATTTTTTTTTGCAGTTTAATCCTTTCATGCTAAACTTGTTACATCTTATAGAACTAAGATTATCCCAAAAATATTAAACTTTATTGTTTTGTGTTAATCAAGGATGTGACATAAGACACCCCCTGATGTTCAGAATTAGTAGATGGTCAGGGAAAACTCAGTATTTTCTGATTGTTTTGGTGTAGACATTAACCTCCATGGTTATGGGGGTATTAGTCTCGATTATTGTTTTCAAGTTATTTTGTATTTGAACTTAGTATTTAGACAGTATTAAGAATATATGTTTTAGTAAGGGAAAGGGAAAAGGGAAATTTGGGTTTTCTGGGCCTGTCCCAGACTCTGTTTCCCCGGTTAGATACAAAAAACATTTGGTAAGAAGTAAAGAAAGCATGAGGTAAAGGAGAAAGAAAAAAAAAGCTTGAAAAGAGCAAAAAGAGAAAAAAAAATAAGACAGGGAAGATGAAAACGGGGGAAAGATTTGAACGAGAGGAAAAAGCACGGGCAAGAGAGGATGCTAGGGGCAAAAAGAAGAGTTAGCTTTTAAAGAAAAGGAAGTACAGCACAGTTGAACAAAGAGCATTTTAACGAATAAGATTTGAGTGAAAACCCCTGGGATAAACCCAACAAAAGCCATTCAAATTATAAAAAGGTTGGAACGAGAATGAAACTTGATTTATAAAAATACAAAAAAGAGAGGAAGGTGTTTGAAGATGCTGCATCCTTCATTAACTAAAGGGGAAGAACATTACCTCTAACATCACCCAGTTAGAGAACCCCACAATCTTTGTGACTGGCCTACTGACCCCCGGGACACCTGGCTGGGTATACTTTTCTTCTGGTACTGCTCTAAGCATTTATGCTACTTAAAGAATAAAAGGAACAATTCTGTGACTTTGAACAATACAAAATATCTCGTTTTGGGAGACTGAAACTTACAGCCCGAAACGCCGTCGTGTTTCGTATTTTAAGGGGGATTATTTGTATTTATTCTACTTTATCTCATGAAGTTATTTATACTTAAAAGTCATCTTAAAGCTTTAAAAAAACCCCCGATTTTTGTAGGAACAAATTATGTTTGGAGAAAATTTTGGGAAGTTTCCAACAACTCTGCTCCACTTATCGAGTTTTTGGGGGGGCAGTTCTGGGAAATGACCAAGACTATGTATCTCAGAGTTTATGGGCGCCGACCAGTTCCCGGCCGCTATCCCATACAGAGTCGATCTTTTGTCAGAATTCACGAAATCTTGCCGTCAATCTTTTAGTTTGCTGAAGCCTTTAAAATTTAGGCCACAGTTATAATTATTGTCTTAGAGACCATATCCTCACATCACTGGAGTCAAAGAAATCTCAGAGGTAACAAGAGCAACCTCTGCCTTTATACAAAAGGTCAAATGTGGTGGTGTTGGTCATAACTATAATTCCTCTCCAAGAGAGTGAATAAAGTTGGAGATGTTTTTTTTGTACGAAGTTTCAGGGTTACATTTTTTTCAGGAACAATTAATGGAATCCCTTTCTTCCATATTAAGTTTGGTATTTTCGTTATCGTATCACATAAACCTATCTGTAATCCTAAACCTTCTCAGTCAACCCAACACTTCCCGATTACTTTAGCCCCTACATTCCTATAGGTCGTTGTTACCTACGATCCAACTGGTTCACTGGTGGACCCAAGAAAATAGTTGATCCCATTTGGCATATTTTCCTTAGAAGTTATATTCACTCTTTTACAACTAGCTGTGCCTATAACTTCCAAATTAATTAATTAACTAGTTCTCAGTCAAAAGTTAAGACTATGCACTTTTTGATATTCAAGAATTTTAAACCCATGAAGCAGCTTAAAAGGGTTGGCTATTATCCCTTTCAAAACTGTTCGTCTCTTAAAGATATCATGATTTTTTCTCTATTTTAACAACATTATTCAGAGGCATAATATGTCCTCCAAGTTTTGCACATAGCCCACCCGTCACCCCTCACCCGCCACCCCGTCACCCGTCACCCCGTCACCGTCACCCGTCATTTTTATTTACTCCGATGTTCTTGATTGAAAAAAAAAGATTGTACTTGAGCCAAGACTGCTTGCAAACATCTCCAAACCCCGGTACAGGCGGGGATTGAACTCGCGGTGAGTGAGCAAACTCTAGCCATTGCCGGTAGTGTGAGATTTTCATGTGTCATCTTCCCGAGGTACCAGGAGAGTATGCATAAAAAATTCCTTTTTTTCCCCCCCTTTTTTAGAGTGTAGCTTTTCCCAACATTGCTGGCCCAATAACATCTTGTTTTTTGGAAAAAAAAATGTTGCTTTTCACTGATTATTTTTGGTTTTTTTTTTTTTTTCCCAAAAGGGTATCATGAATACAGAATTTATCTGCAGCCCAATCATTGTTTTTATGAAAAAAAAAGTTATCTAGGGGGAATAAAGTTCACTTTACTACCAGCTTCTTGGGGAAAAAAACCCTCCCTATCATTTCAGTTGTATTTTATTCATCATTAAAACTTAATCATTGGCCCATTGAAAATAAACGCAAATGCAGTATAATGCGATTCTTTTATTGACTCCCTTTCCCACACAGGGGTGTATCAAGTCACAAATAGATCTACATGGGTAAAAAAAAGGTATATATAATGTGGAGAGTCAGGTAGAATGTTAAGGGGGTTTTGGGGGGGGGACCGTGTTGGTCCGTTGGGTTTTTTACACCTACTATCCCTGTTCACCCAGCAGAAAATGGGACCTTTTGACTGTTGTGGGGCGCATCCTGGGGGGGGGGGGGAAAACCCTTTTAGTTGGGGCCCGGGGTTTGAAATGAGGTGACCCAGGATAACAGTTTTTGGCCTAAAAAAAATTGATCAAAAAAAAAAAAAAACCAGAAGTATTGTGTGATTTTTTGCATCATTGATGCTAGAAACTAGTACCGATTCTGAGGGAGCGGGGGGGATTACATGGCTTTAAACATCTGCCGATTTCATGGTTACCATTAGTCGACACCTGACAAAAAATCACAACCCCTTGATAAAACTTGATCAATAAACTTTAGAATGCATTTACACATTCCGGGGTTACAGGACGAGGTTTTTTTAAGATTCACCTTCCCCAGAAAACCCCTTTTAAGCGGAAACTTTACTTTTAAGAGCCCTTTTTTTGGAAGGGAAATTTTTAAATTGAGGTAGATTAAATGGACGAAACATGATAAAGGAATAGATTATACGTGTAAGATAACTTTTTTTTTAGATATCTTAATTTCATTACAAGGGGGGACGCTGCGCCTCTGCTTATTATAGACAATGATTTTTTTTAACTTTGTACTTCATTTTGTTTTACAGACACAGACACCGGGTAGGTCTACCAAAGTTTTTTTTTCTTTTTTAAAACAGTGTACTTTCTCCTCACAGAGGGCTGATGGGGGTTGCACCACCATTTGCTATAGTCACAGCCTATGGGTCTACTTAACTGAGGAGAATTGTGCTTGGTAACTGTACCATTGTCTGCGATTAATTTGACTTTAAATAGTAATGACCCTCACATGGAACTTTCACCTGTTTTTATTACATCCCAAAATCATGGTCTCACTTCTAAACCTGAGAAATGTTTCATCTGAATTTATAGTTTTTAAAAAATTTTCATTGTCTTCTTTTCCAAACATGAGTCAGACCTTAATCTTTTTCATTTTCTTTTAACTAGAAACCGGATTTTTTTTGGGAGTCTATGCGGTTTTACTATAATTTGTTTCTAATTAATCAACCTACCAGTTTTAATGATCCTCGTGTAGTTTTTTGGATTTTAAACCCCCAAAAACCAAAAAACCCTTTAATTAATGACTCTTCTGTAGCAGACAGATTTAACCGGCCAAAACAACCCATCAGAAGACCGTAAAGGTCTTAACATTGTCCCATTATTTTTGGAAAGCATTACCATCCAGGACCCCAATAATAAAGTTGACAGACATCAACGTGCATTATAATGAGGCCATCTCATTTTTGTAGGTTCTTTTTATTAACTCTAGTCATTTAAGAGGCATTTCTAAGCTTAAATATACTTGTTTGGTAAGGAAACCTTTAAATTTTTAACAGATCATAAGCAATTAATTTTTTTCTTTTAAAAGGGGGGAAATATTGGCCTCTTCAGGTGAACTTCACCTACACTGTATTTAAACCCTTTCCCCAAACATAATTTTCCTTCATTATACGACTTTTTTTTATGTGAACGTTTTTATCCTAATAATTCTCATTGGGGGGGAAAAAAGAGGTTTTTTTTTTTTTTATTCCAGAGTAAAAAGTTGAATGACTGGTGTCGGCTGTTTGCTTGTGGGACTTGACTGTTTACAGATAAAAAGTTTATTTAGCATTGGCTGTCGGCCACCTGGTGAACTATCCTGGTAGCTGTCTGGTTACGTAGTGACGAGGGGGCTGCTTGACCCTATGATTTTGGGTTTCCCCCCGGTCGCTTGTATCATCCTCCAGGTTTTTTATTTTTTTTTGGTGTTTTTTTGTTTTATTTTTAAGAACCACGATTTTTTTTAACGTGATATCAGTTTAAAGGGCACTTATTCCGGGGCCCTCCGTGTGATTGATCTTCCCCCCGTGACTGATCTCTCCCGTGTGACTGATCTCTCCCTGTGACTGATCTCTCCCGTGTGACTGATCTCCCCCGGTGACTGAGCTCTCCCATGTGACTGATCCCCCCGTGTACTTTCCCCCCTTGTGACTGAGCCCCCCGGGACGAGCCCCCCTGTGACTGAGCCTCCCGTGTGACTCATCTCCCCCACTGATCTCCCCGTGTGACTGGGGCCCCCGGGGATGAGCTCCCCCGTGTGACTGGGTCTCCTTTTTTTTTTTAATCACTGCTGTATTTTTTCCCATTAGTTTTTTGTTGGGTTTACCTGACTTACAGGCGGGGGAAGGACATGGCTACTGCAAGTTTTTAATCAATATTTTAATTATCTAGTACCTTCATTGGGTCTGTCGTGACTTGAAAAAAAAAACAATTGTTATGGGGGACGATCTTTCCCCTTTCTCTTCATCACTGGTACTTTGGTCCGTTTTTTTCCCGCCCCCCTGTTAGACACCATTTCATCACTCCCACACGGGGGGCCACAACACGCCCTTTTTCACCCCCAAACAAGCATCGGGGTGTTTTTCAATTTATTACAAGCACTCGGTGTGTTTTTACCCTTTTAAAACACTCTATGTTTTTCACCTCATTACAAGCACTCAGTGTGTTTTTCACCTCATTACAATCACTGGGTGTTTTTCCCCTCATTACAAGCACTGGTGTTTTTTTCACCTCTTACAACACCGGTGTGTTTTTCACCCCAAAAAGCACTCAGGGGTTTTTCCCCCATTACAAGCACTCATTTTTTTCCCCTTTTAAAAAACTGGTGTGTTTTTCACCCCATTAAAAGCACTCGGTGTGTTTTTCACCTCATTACAAGCACTCGGTATGTTTTTCACCTCATTACAAGCACTCAGTGTGTTTTTCACCTCATTACAAGCACTCGGTGTGTTCTTCACCTCATTACAAGCACTCGGTGTGTTTTTCACCTAATTACAAGCACTCAGTGTGTTTTTCACCTCATTACAATCACTCAGTGTGTTTTTCACCTCATTACAATCACTCGGTGTGTTTTTCACCTCATTACAAGCGCTCAGTGTGTTTTTCACCTCATTACAAGCACTCAGTGTGTTTTTCACCTCATTACAAGCACTCAGTGTGTTTTTCACCTGTACAACAGTTCCCTAACTCTCGGCAATTATCCAACTGCTTCAACAGTCTTCATGACCAGTTGATGTGTCACCTCAGCGACTATTAAGAAGTATTCTTGAACAAGAGAATATTTCCACTGCTGTTGGATATAACTACTGTACATGTCTGCGAGTTAGACTTCCCTAAATATTTTATGTTGCCCGGCTTCGGGGTCACTTAAAGTTCATTTTTAATTTTTGCATCTTCGTGTTTTTTAATGAGTAGATCAGTAAAATACAGTTACAAAACGTTTTCATGTCGATTCTAAATTTTGAACAAAACTAACATAGCAGCAAGACTTAACCTTATTACTATTCATGCAATATCAATGAACTAAACTGACCTCACCAGTCTTAGAATTTGCATGAATATTTTGACTCCCAATGGAAAACCTTTGTCCCTTTTGCAGGGAGAGTTTTTGGGCTCGTACCTTCCTCGTGTTCCCATAATGCTTCTGTCTTCTTGTTACACGAGTGATATGAAGATCCTCTCGCATGATACCAAGCCACGTAATAGATTTTCCAATAATTGTTATACAAACCTTTGTTTTTGATAGCTACGAAGACAAACTTTCTATAATTGCTATCTTGGTAATCACAGGGGTAGCTAACCCATTATTGTTTTACATATGTTATCTTGGTAATCTCGAGGGTAACTTAGCCATTATTGCCCTCGTAAATATAAAAAAAATAATTCCCTTTGTTATCTCAGTGTTATATCTTGGCAGCATAAGACGTCAATCTACATTTGCATTTGAAAATACAGAACAAAAAATTATATTTAAAATAGTAGCCAATGGTATTAATATTTTTTTTCGATTTCTCGGGCAAATTTAACAGTAAATTATGAACTACGTATAACGCATGTAACATTTTAATAATAATAATAATAATAATAATAATAATATAATAATAATAATAATAATAAAAGTAGTAGTAGTAGTAGAAGTAGTAATATTTTTTATTAACACATCGGCCGTTTCCCAACAAGGCACGGTGAATCGGAGAAGAAGAAACACTTTATCCTTATTCACTCCATTGTCTTGCCAGAGGCGCGTTTACACTACGGTTAAAAAACTGTAGTTTATCAACACCCCTCCTTCAGAGTGCAGGCACTGGACTTTCCACCTCCAGGACTCAAGTCTGCCTAACCGGTTTCCCTGAATCCCTTCATAAATGTCACTTTGATTACACTCCAACAGCACGTCAAGTCATAAAAACCATTCATCTCCACTCGCTCTTATCTAACACCCTCACGCACGTTTACTGGAAGTCCAAGCACCTCGCACACAAAACCTCTTTTACCCCTCCCTCGAACCTTTATTAGGACGACCCTACCCCACCTTCCTTCAACTACAGATTTATACGCCCTCCTAGTCATTCTATTTCGTTCCATCCTCTCTAAATGTCTGAACCACCCCAACAACCCACCCTCAGCCCTCTGGATAATACTTTTAGAAACCTTGCATATCCTTCTAATCTCCAAGCTATGGATTCTCTGCATTATATTCACATTACACATTGCCCTCAGACAAGACTGCCTCCAGCCTTCTCCTTGTTGCAACATTCACCACCCATACTTCACACCCATATACTTCCATAGACAACGTTCTTTGTCTCCACAAACTCCTCAGTCAACCACTCCCCTTTTTCCCCCTCATCAATTCTATGATTTACCTCCTCCTTCATAGACCCATCTGCTGACAAGTCCACTGTCAAATATCTGAAAACATTTACTTCCTCCATACTCTAATAAATCTAATCTTTCATTACGTATTTTTTGTTATCCTCATCACCTTGATCTTTCCCATATTCACTTCTAAATTCTTTCTTTTACACACCTTTCCAAACTCGTCCACCAACTTCTGCAACTTCTCTTCAGAATCATCTAAAAGCACAGTGTCATCAGCAAAAAGCAACTGTGACAACTCTCACTTTGTGTTAGATTCTTTATCTCTTAACCCCACACCTCTTGCCAACACCCGAGCATTCACTTCTCTTACCACCGCTTCTATAAATATATTGAACAACCATTTTCTGCTCCTCTTGTCTTCTTCAGTACTATAGCAATAATGGCTGCACCCTTTCTGTCAGACTTCAAGAGGATAAAATTAGTGTTCGCCTTACCTGGAGTTTACCTGGAGAGGGTTTCGGGGGTCAACGCCCCCGGGGTTCGGTCTGAGACCAGGCCTCATGGTGGATCAGAGTCTGATCAACCAGCCTATTACTGCTAGCCGCACGCAAACTGACGTACGAGCCACAACCCGGTTGGTCAGGCACTGACTTTAGGTGGCTGTCCAGTGCCTTCTTCAAGACATACATATTTAACATACATATATCATTACTTACATACTGTGGACGACTCCGCAGATCTCCTTCAAGTCAAAACCCAATATACAGTCCACTATATCATAATTTACCAGTTACTGGTATTAATTGTTTATACATTTAAAATTTTATAGGCCCGACTGTACTTTTGGGAGGGCAAGAGTGTGTGGGTCACGACGGAGAGGCATGGTGCAGCCTAGTGCCTCTAAAATCCCACCTAGCTCTGAGGTACAACTAATATTGGAAAGTTCAATAAATTGATTCTTAATTGTACCCCCCTCCCTTAAATTATGTGGATGAAATAGTTCAGGAATGTACCTGTGAACCTCATCCCCATAATTGCCCACAACTACTACTACAACGAATAAAAATAATAATAATAATAATAATAATAATAATAATAATAATAATAATAATAATAATAATAATAATAATAATAATAAAAATAATAATACTTCTTTCGGAATCACTTCCCTCTCCAATAGTTCTTCTACCTCTACTACTGTTACCATTACTACTATTGTCACTATCTTATTAGTACTAATATCACTTCTAGTAAGTATCACTTCTATTATTACTGCTTCTATTACTTCTGCTTCTATCACAACTACTTCAACTGCTTCTACTACTACTACTACTACTACTACTACTACTACTACTACTACTACTACTACTACTACTACTACCAGCACCTTTTTCCCCTCCTCTCTCTGTAGTGTCTTATGGCCTTGTCCATGGACCAGGATGGAAGGAATTATCGCCATATTGTTTCTCTTCTAAGTGGGGGTTATTACAATAACATTAATAATAATAATAATTATTATTATTATTATTATTATTATTAAAAAGTTAGATAAATATAACGAAACTTTCGGTATGTTTATCTGATTGTTCGTCCTTTTTTTAATATTTAACCTCTGAGCCCAGCCTAGCATGTCAGGGGCCACAGCCATCAACATGGGTCGTTTTTCAACCTTATGCCACGAAAACAAGAGATTGATGGTGAGTTTGGTTAGACGTCTGCATGATGGTGTGGTTCCAGAGATGGATGAGTGAATTTTCAGAGGAAACATCGGTGGGTGAATGAGTAGTGGGTGGATGAATTGGTGAATGAATGGATGAATGATCTGTGAATAAATAAATGCATCAGGAGAGAGGAAAAGAGAGAGACAGAGCACAGTATCTCTTCATCCTACTATTAACCTGTCGTCTCCCTTCTTTCATAAATCTCTTTCTCGCCTCTCTCTCTCTTTCCTTTCTCTCCCTCACTACCACTACTCCTCTCTCCTTCATTTATCTTCGCCCCTCACGTCTCCTGCTGTTCCTTGTCTTCATCAGTATCTCCCCACAAGCATCTAACCGGCCATCCACACACACACACACACACACACACTTCTCGTTATTTTTTTAGCAAGCTGGACCTGGTAAATCTCTGGCGAGGGAGTTGAGCGTTTTGGAAGTGAAAAGAGATACATGTAAGGTATCCTAAGAATAAAAGAGGAAGGTGTAATCACAGGAGGACGAGGCCCAACATAGCAACGTCAAGGAAAAACTCGCTGTGCCACGAATGTGTCACTGAATGTGTCACTAGGATGTTTGCTGGAAGGTAGAACCAAAGATTTCTAGGAAGTTATAGTCAAAATAAATTAATTTTAGTAGTAAAGAGGAATTCTGAAAACGCTAGAAAATCATTCATAAACGTGATGATATATCAAGTTTTTGATCCTGGGATCATGAACAGCACCTAGCTCTGCTGGGTGCATGGTCTTTGAAGGATCGGTGGTCAAGTGGGTAAGGCAATGTGAACGTTGTTCTGTCTGGCTGGCTGCAGTTTGGTAAATGTTTCAATTCCACTTGTTTCGTGGTTTCATTATTAAATTTATATATATATATATATATTAATATATATATATATATATATATATATATATATATATATATATATATATATATATATATTCAGATTATGCAACGTTATTCAGGTGAATGCTAGTATTTATGTGTTGAACAATATCATACACAGTAGCTAAAACATGGTTTTATTAATAAACACCTTAGTTAGTGGAATATTACTTTAAATTATATATTATGGAAATTAACAGTATTCTGTAAGACATTATGTAGACCGAACCTATGTAAGACATTATGTAGACCGAACCTCTGTAAGATATTATGTAGACCGAACCTCTGTAAGATATTATGTAGACTGAACCTCTGTAAGACATTATGTAGACCGAACCTCTGTATGACATTATGTAGACCTCGTACATCATAATTATGCTTTAGGTGAGTAGATATGACTGATTTATGATGTTTACGCACCTGTTATCACTCGTAATATTTCCCTTACAATATACTCGGTCACCTTTTCAAATAATTCTTTATGCTTTTATAATATTAGATATAACATCCGAACGGTAATTAATCAATGTATGCCTTCATAAATCTATTTTTATATAGATGCACAGCAAGTACTGGCAATTAATTTTGTCAACAAGTCACCATCTTCGTTACCAGCTGCGCTAATTCATTCATGAAAATAGTCTTTACTCCTCTGTTTACTACGTCTGAGTTGCCAGATATTATTTCTGCCACAGGAGAAACTGTCCAGGAACTTTTTTCTGCAACTGGACATATAGTTCCAATTCATTAAAAAGTGGACAGACAAGTCTCTCCTAATTACAGTTCATTGCATCTGACATGCATAATGTCACAAGTTTTTGAAAATATAGTAAGGGATAGGATATTGGAACATTTTGAGAGAAGAAAATTATTTAGAGGTCCCTACTAGCTCATGCTAGAAACTTGCCTAGCATGGGCCAGTAGGATTGCTGTAGTGCTCCACAGTTCTTGACTTCTTGTTCCTGCTGGTGAATCCCGTCCCCTTCAACGTCTTCGAGATCTTCCACTTCACCTTCCACATTATTTAAGACTCAATTCTTATGCTTCATCTTCATATCATTCCAGACCATGGAGCTGAACTCTTCTCCCGGCCGAGGGACTGACCACCTGAAACTATTTCCCTAAGGTTGATGGACCGATTACATCATCTTTACCTAGCCTCTACTAATACTACTGCTGCTGTTTACAATACATTCTTCTCTGTATTTGACAGATGAAACCTACCGCATATGTGAAACTTTTCAACAATAAAGACACCCAACTGTTACACATGTTTCTTAATTACCAGAGGATTCCATGTAACAATGTACTAGCATAGGATAGCATATAATAATATCCTAGAAGAGGCTACAGTATAACAGTCTACTAGAAGAGGCTAGCATTGCTGACATTAATGCTAGCTCGAGTTTGTTTATGTACTAGGAAGACATGTAATGTACCAGAATACGAAGCCCACTTCACTACTTAAATTGTTCTAATCTTCATTACATATACATACACACAACCACACTCCAAACCATACATACCACACCAACTCACTCATACCACTAACCTCTCATACATTACCTCACACATACTATTCCAATCAACACATACCACTCCATCTCATTCAAGCCGCTTCAGAAAACAAATATCACCCCTAGCCACATGTATCATCCCAACCCATATTGCGACAACTTACACATAACGCACAAACCCACATATACCACTCCACCACCATTCATGCTAAACCCCACGCATAACCAAAAAACACATACGCCACTAAACCACACTCAATTCAACCTGTTCACCCAAATTATAACTACACACTATTTCAACCCACAAAAACCAGCGCAGCCTACACATAATACTTCAATGTGTATATACAAATTCAACCCACTTCTATTTATATATACCAATTCCACCTCAACTTTACCAGCCAACCCCGACACATTTTTGGGTTTCAGCAAAACTAACTGCAATAAGGTGGGGTGAAAGAGTGCAGGAAAATCATCCACAGCTGAGATATAGGATCAATTAAGCAAAAGAAATGACAACGAAGCAACAAAATGGAATCAAGGGAAATTTGCCTTTGAGGCTTTGTAAAGATCTTCAGGAACCGAAAAAAAAAGATAGTTGATGAGCAAGATTGGGACCCCGGGAAATTGATCAGTTAAAAGGCAAAGGGAGAAGAAAAAAAAAGACAAGTAATGGAAGACATTAAAGCAAACATTGAAGATGAAGGAAAGAGAAGTGCCGAAAATGAAGTTAAGTTGCTGAGAGGAAGTAGGAGGAATAAGCAGTCAATCTGCTGGAGATAAACCAGAGACAGTTAAAGGAAGCAAAGAAAATGTAAAGGATGTGAGCAATCAACAGATGCTCAGCAAATGAGGAAGACGGAGAAAGTAGAAATAGCAAATGGTCCTGAAAAATTAAAGGCGGAGGAGGGAAAGTCTGTTGAGACAAGAAGAGAGGTAATCAGGAACATGCTCTCATCTTGTTCATATTGAATGAGGAAAGAAACCCCGAGGAAAGAGGGAAAACAGAATGGGAGCAACAAATTGGTGACTTTGGAAATAACGGGAACTGCAAATGAGATTATCACAATATGTATTTTTCCAAAAAAAAATGAAGGGGAAAAATGAACACAGAGAATTCTCTGTATTGATGGAACAAGGTCCTAAGTGAAAAAAAAAAACGAAACTGAAGGATCTTGCAACCCAACACAATTTACGTCCAGGAATGCAGGATGGAAAAAGGAAGAAAACGAAAGGGGGAAAATAGGAACAGGTCCCTATTTCGTAAACGGATCAAAAGGGGGCCCAGAAAATGCCCCAACACCCCCCAAAACCTTGTCCTGTATCTCCAGGAACGAAATAAAAAAAAATTTTCCCATAGAACAGTAAAAAAAACGAGTACAGGAATCAAAGTGTAGTGTTCAAATGTAGACGAAGTCACCACCAGATGAAGTCACCCCAGATGTAAGTCACCACCAGATGTGAAGTCACCACCAGATGTGAAGTCACCACCAGAGGGAAGTCACCACCAGATGTGAAGTCACCACCAGATGTGAAGTCACCACCAGATGGAAGTCACCACCAGATGTGAAGTCACCACCAGATGTGAAGTCACCACCAGATGTGAAGTCACCCCAGATGTGAAGTCACCACCAGAGGGAAGTCATAAAAAAAATAGCAGCAAAGGAAAAGGTATTACAGAGATGAATCTTCAGAAACAATAAATGCAATATTCCCAGGGGCTAAAAAATAATACAAAAAACAAAGGAGTAAGACTAGAACTGATAGCCAAAAACTAATGGAGATTAGAGGAACTGGGAATCTGGGAAATAGGAAATTTTATAGATTACATTGTAACAATGGCTGTGATATATAATCCAAACCAAACAATTGAAGCCCAAGGGGAAAAGAGTATGATCAGAATAATACGAAAATTATTCACATATTGGAGGTGGGAAAAACAAAAAAGAAAACTAATCTGCTGGCACTAGGATATTCCAACTATGTGAAAGAATTTTGAAAACTGTCAACCTCTTGGAAGACCACAAACATGGAAAGCTAAACTTTTAGAAACAGTAATGATATATTTTTCTGAGACATGTGACAGACACAAAAAAAATGATGTTATAAAAAGAACCATCAATACACGCCCTGGCTTTTACACAAAATGATTATGATAGGGAAATTCCGATTGAGAACCACTAGGTGTTAGAGTCATGCGTTCCAAGTTTTAAGAACCTGGTGGAAATGGAACTAGAGTATGAAGTAGGTGAGAAACCCCAAAATGGGACTACAAAAAGTGGGGACTATGATGGGGGAGCAACTTTCCGACAGAAGGTTTTTGGGGAAGGGGAAATGAAGGGGGAAAAAAGGAAAAAAGGGAAAAGATAACAGAGTTAGTGTCAAGATGTTAAGGAAAAAAAAAAAGTACCCAAACATGAAGAAAATAAAGAAAAAAAAAGCAGAAAAAAAAAAATGGTTTAAGCAAGAATGCAGAGTGATGAAGAAAAGGAAGAGGGCTTCAAGGAATTACAGAGCAAATGCAGTGCGATAAAAAAACATGCAGGAGAAAAAAAGGAGTACAAAGAATAGTAAAGCTGAAAGATAATTTGAAAAAGCTATAGCATCACGAGCCAAAGCAAACTAAAAGTTATTTCCCATCAACTGTAAAGAACCAAGTGATAATGGTGAAGGAAGACGGAATCCTGACAGAGAATGGGAAATATGTGAAGAGCTTAGAAAAGATTCAAAGACGTTTTAATAGAAAGTGGACAGTTACCAGAAGACACTGTAGTCAGATCAAGTCAACAGGTACTAAAATTAAACAACAAAAGAAAAGTGATGAGACTCTAAGTAAACTTAATGTAACAAAACTTACAAAACTTGATACCAAAGGTCTACAACCAATCTCTACAGTAAAAACAAGCACCATAAAACAGAAAGGCAAATATTGTCCCACATATAAAAAAGTGTGATAGACAAGAAGCACTGAGCTACAGGCTGGTATCTCTAAGATGATTGTTATCAATGGGTTTTTGAGAAGAAATGAACAGCATATTGAAACTTTGATATGGGGATAAAAAAAATTAAAAATTAACTGGAGATCGTGATGGAGTAAAAGACAATAAATTGGGAAAGGGCGGGCTGGGAAAACGCATCTTCTTGGACTGCAGGAAAGCATTCGATACAGAACTATATCTGGAAAAGGGGGGGAGGGAAAAAGGCACATTTCTAGAGAAACGTTATTAGGACGTTTTGCCTGTAGAAATTTCTTCAGATTTTAAAACAAAATTTCGGATGACCAGGATCAGCGAGGTCACTTGTGAGGGGAATAGGGGGATAGCACTACAGAGGGCCCACCAGTCCTTCCGATGACCCTTATTAAAAAACGTCTGGCTACAGATTTAATTAAAATGAAAACTTTTATTCTGATGGATTTTTATTGTGTTCGGATCAGCACACGTTCATGGTAACTGCCTTTTGCCCCCTTTTTTTATGAATTGGGCGTCCCTTTTAAGACATTGTGTGCAGTCTGGTCCCTGTGTATTACGCAGACATTACTCATGTAAATACTGAGGATGTTGGTGTTTTTTTACCGTCGGTGACTGAAGGTCTCTCACATGTATTTTGGTCACAACCGCCTTTTTTTCCTGACAAACTCTTTCACGGTGTTGGGTGAATGTTGCAACACCTGGGCTCTCGGGGAGGGGGGAATACATCTTGGTGAGCCCTGTGTGGAGGATGTGTGTTGTTCAGTGTTGTTCTCTGGTTTTGGGGGAACGAAGATTCCGTATGCACGCTCCCCGCTGTATACTTTGAATCTGAAGTGACTGTCTTTTTAAGTATGTCGAGGGAAAAGGTTTTATTAACTTTATCTTCTAGAGGAAGGGGGGATATTTCCCTGTTGAGGTCGGGGCTTGAGGGTTTTTTGGTTGAGTGTTTTGGTAACGATGAGCAGAATATCGTCCCCATAACAAACCCATGTGACCTTTTTGGGGAATGGCGGGGTGTTGTTCAGCCTCCAGTATTCCATGTCCCGATTTATCGGAACGGCATCTTGTAGTGAACCCATCCCCCGATTTTTGTCGGTAAAAAAAATTCCCGAGAGAAAAGTAATACAGATAACAGAATCAGATAATTTCACCGCATATTGGCAGGGTACAAGCAGGTCGAGTCCGGCCTTCTTGTGGTGTAACCAATTAGTAGTTTGGGGGGTGAGGACTTGGAAAGGGGAAGCCATGATTAAGCTCAATTACTAGTTTTTGACTTAGATCATTGTTTTCTTGTTGAGTAAATCCCCCGAGTGGCGAAGATACCTAGCGGTTAAGCCATATGCTTTGCTAAAACATTTGTTATGACCTAAGGTGCACTGCCAATGTCGGAGGAATTTCTCATTAAAAAAGACTAGCAAAACCCCAAACCCAAAAAGAATGAAACGAGAGGAACACATTAGCATGCTTTTCGTTCCTGCAGGATCTGCAGCTCTGAATATCTGGGGGAAGAGTGTAACATTTTTTAAAGCCATTTACCGAGGCTGAAATCTGCACCCTCCAGGACTGCAAAAATCGTGCAGACAAAATGTTCACCTAATACAGAGAACAACACAGACAGAAGCCTCATCCTTCTACCAGGCCACACTTCAGGATTTAATACACCCATTCCCCAAGAGCAACATAGTATTTGCCAATATTATTAAATCAAGTCCCCGAAGTCTTGAGCAGGCAAAATAACAGCCGCCGGGACCACGACAACACGGGTGTACATCATTCGAATGTGATTATGACTAGAAATACCAAAAAGAGACCCCCCTGTACAGATCAGGTTGAAGGAGCACCAGCCTTCCTGCAGAACTCACTTCGTGAATAACGCCTGTGTGATGCATGGGACCAGACTGCATACCTGATGTTTAGGGACCCCCAACTGGCCAGAAAATAAATGGACAAAACACGTAGCAGATGCCTAGAAGCTCCATATTCGAACATAAAATGCAATCCAACAGAATCAAGATCTTTCAGTTCACCTTAACCTGCTCCCCAGCTCGTTTACATAAACAGGTCATCAGAAGGATCGGTAGGCCTCCTGCAATGAAGACCTAGGGTTTGTTTTGCATCTATTTTCATCTCTTTTTTTGGAGCTCTCATCTTGTATTCGTGTAATCTTATCCACAAATCACTTTCCCCGTCGTCTTGGCACCCTCAAGCAATGTCAGATAATGCTTCCCAAATTCTTGCACCATCTGGACTGGGGCGTTAATGGGTGCAGGCGCTGTCTGACTTTCTAGAGGGAACCTTGATGATCTAAGCAAGGTAACCTTGTTTCTAAGACCGCCCAAACTTGATACAGAGGTGGGAAACCTTTTTTTTTGAAAGGCAGCATTAAACTGAGCTGTTATCTAATAAAGCCGCATTCAAGAAATTTTGATTAGATATATATGTTTTTTTTTTTTTTTGGTAAAAAATTTATTATTTAAAAAAAAACTTCAAGAAAATAATTCATTCAGAATCCCCCATTTAAAGCCCTAGAAGTGCGGCCTTCAAATGCAGGTTCCCCCAAACCCCGCTGAACCTCTTCTGCCTTAGGCTGGCTAAAACCATGTTAGATCTGTCTGTAAAAGTGTCTTCACTGTTTCATTATCCACAATTCCATTCACAGTTAGGAACTTGTCCCTTTAACACTGTACATTGTTGTACATAGTTGAACAAAAGTTCTGGAGGGTAAATGTATTTTAAACCGATTCAAATTTTTCATTAACACAAAATTCAAAGCTGCAACTTGTCCTCCCGGTTTGTATGCAAATCACTTAAAGTACTGATGCAGGTACAGTAGCACAGGTACAGAGACAAGTACAATCACAGATCAATAGCACAAGTACATAGCACAGGTACAGTAGCACAAGATTCACTATGAATCTGGCGTCACAGATGAGCCATAGGATATTGGAATATTTTCACGGTAATAAACACTTGTCAACACTTGGGTTTTTTTATTTATCAACTTGTCGGCTTTTAAACCATTTGTTCAAGAGTATTTTTTTTGTGGAACTAATGCAAATTTTTTTTGGGCAAGTTTGCCCCCAGGATTTTTGTCACGCCGTTTGACACAACTCCTGGAGAGCGAAACGTTGTCAATTTGCATTACTCACTTTGTATATACCTAACATTTTGGGCAGTTCTACCAACATCATTACAGTATTTTCTTAACGTCTCAGTGAGGTTGAAAACTGATAAGATCAAAGAGACCAGATAGATCACAGTACTATAGTAGATGGGGCCAGGAACTGAGTCTCGATCCCCCTCTCAGCTCATGAGTACAATCCGGTGATAAAAACGCTGTGCGGGTGCGCCTTTGAAAACAGCACCATTTTCTTTTTTTCCGCGAAATTTTTTTCCCCGAATATCGTTGGCCGCGGAAACCGGGAAAATATAATGAAGTAGCAGGCCTGCAGCGTAATTTATAAAAGAAAAAAAATAAAGCGCCTCAGTGTTTGGCAAATTTTGGGGGTCGAGACACGTTTACTGAAGTATGGGGGGAAAGGGATATGGGGGGAGATGTTGGGTACTGTGAAAAAAAATTTTAGTTAGTTTGTGACTTTAAAACATTGCAACCAGGAAAAAGGCAAAAATTTTAACTAGGAAATAAGTTGGGTAGCCCAGGAAAAAAATAAGAAATGAATACTGGAGTTGACTTGCTGGTCCATCATAGCTTGGCCCTTTTGGGAGATCTTTCTACGCTGGTCCATTATAGGCCAGTCCATGTTAGGCTGGCCCCGGTTAATGATTAGTTTGTCTATGCCTTGCTGGTTAATGCTGGCAGGCGCGTTAGGCTGGTTTTTTAAAAGACTGGAGAACACTAGGCTGGTCCATCAAAATTGGTAAATGTTCGGCAGGTCTTCCAACACCGATTCCCACTTGGCCATAGTATTAATGGGCCCCATGCAAAATTTGGAGATTCTTTTAAAATACTATTCCAATCTAATACAAAATAAGGAAAACAAGGGAATTATGAAAGGCAAAGTTTAAATGCAGGGGTGGAGCACCAGGGTTTCACCTGACAGCCATGTCTTGGGAGCCCAGGAACGTTGAAATCCCCCTGCTCTCCAGAGATATATTTAGTAGATTTTCTTCTTCGTGGATGAGTCTGATTTACTCTGATTCATTAAATGGCCAGGGTTGTTCCTATGTATCACGCATGTATTATTAAGATATTTCATTTGGATCTCTGGCCATTTCCCCCATGTAGACTTTTGCAGTCTCAAGATGAATATCGACAAGAGTTTTGGTTTTCGTTTTGGTGAGATCATTGATTGTGACTAGTAGTAGTAGTAGTAGTCCAGTAACTACTCGTTGCCTACTCTTAGTAAACCACTCAGTTTTTCTTGCTGTTTTTCTAGAATAATCGGCCTTCGGGTCTTTTAAAAAAAAAACCAGTTATCATTTTCTTTGTTTCCTTGTCGGGTCAGAGAGAAAAGATCAGGACGTCCCCTTGCTTCTAAGTTCACGATATACTTTCAGAAAGTGCATCGAAATAGGGGAAAATGCTGTTGAATTCCTCTTCTACAATGAATCTGACGAAAGTTTGATTGTGTTAATCTTCTGCTGGAAGTCGACGATGATGGTATGATGATATCGATCACATATATTGCCAAATTTTTTGTTGGGGATGGGGGGGAAAATTTTTTTTCCCTTCTAGGTGAGAGAACAAACCTTGCCTAATACACTGTTTATATATATACATAACACACACACACACACACACACACACACACACACACAAAACCACACACAAAACCACACACACACACACACACACTCACACACACACACACACCCCCCCCAAACACAAAAAAATCACACACACAAAATCACACACACACACACACCTCACAAAACCACACACACACACACACACACACACACATCACACACACAAAAAAAAAAAAAAAATTCACACACACATCCTCCATTCAAAGGGACCTAGGCGGTAGTTTTTTTGCCTGAAACTGAATCATCTAAGAATGTTCTGAGATGCCATCAGGTATCATAGCCTTATGTTTTTTTAGGTGACAGGAGTACCCCATCCAGGCTACCTGTCGGTTCCGTGGGCTCCGCCAAAGGGACATAATTTTGGCGGGATATGCAATATAGCCAAACTGACATTTGACTGCCGAGACCTGCTAACCTCAGTAAGTACAGCAGGCAGCATTTACAAGTGCGGAATTAATTCCTATGCCTCCCGTACAGAAATTGGGGGTTTGGCCCCCGGCCAGGTTTGTCGTGTCACTGAATGACAGAAAATATTTGGATGACAGTAGACTGACTGCGATATGCACCCGGCGCAGACATCAGGGCCCCCACTTCGTGCCAGTCTCCTAGGTTGCCAGCAACATTAGCCTAGTCTTTCAACAGCACCCTCTTCTCTGTGTTTTGGCCCCCCTTTGTGATAATATCTTGGGCACGGCGATAAAAGACTGGGGAAAAATCCTGCAAGTGAAACTGCCCAACCTCCTCAGTACTGTCGAAGCTGACAAGATCATCACCACCGTGGCTCGAAGTTCTGAAGGACTGTGACTTAAAGGGGTTTTTCCTAAGCAGAGGACCAAAAATCAGTGTTTCTAAAGCCTTGATCACGACGTCACCAACAATCAACAGGCGACCCGAAAGAACTCGCTGAAGATCAAAATGACTGGGCCACCGTCATTCCATCACAAAAAAAAAAAAAAAAAAAGACCGCCACTCAAATTTTAGGTCACCCACGTTGAAATCTTATATTCGACGTTAACCCCAGGAACATAGAAAGAGCGACTCCAGCACATGTTGGAACTTCTATGAAATGCCCACCCCCCAAAGGACTGCCCTTTGAAGGAAAAGAAATATTGCTATAACTGCTGCACTGATAAACGCTCATACGGACAACATTTTTTCCCCCTTGACCAAGCAGTCTCAGCTGAAAGAGTGATCATCACGTTCTTGCTCCCTTTCCCTTCAGGAAGGAAATCGTAAATAAAAAAAATAATTCTTGATCCCGAGTCAATCTGCAATTACTACTCCAGGTTCCAACACCCTACTGCCTACCAAATTTTTTCCCAAAACTCCCAGACGCCGTTTAAAGATCCCTGCAATGTATGCCCATAGATGAACTCCGCCTGCACGCAACCTTCAACTTCACAATCAATGAACTCTTGCATCCTGACACTGCATCTTCAGCAGAAATTCAGAAAATCTTCTCAGACGTAAGGCGTCAACATCTCCAAAAAAAAATGTTTTTAAAAACCCTTTTAAAAAATAATGTGTCCATAAAGTTAATGCTATCTTCCTCAGAAGTAACCGTTTTTACTATATTATTATGAAATATTGCAATTTGACCACCTAAAATATTGCATAAAAAAATAAATGAATTGGGCAAATGACCGCCCACAATTTTTCTTCTTGTAAACTGTATAACAAAATAATGTTTTCCCCAAATGTTACATGTTCTATAAAGATTCCAAAATATATTATGACTTTCGTTAAAATGATGCAAGCTTCTAATAGTTCTTGCTGTGTTTTTTTTCTAAACTGTGATAGTATGTGATGAAGAGAAAAACCCAAAGAGGTGAGTGTAACTTGATAGTTTCTCTCATGTTCTGAGGCGACCTTTTCCCCCAGATTTTCGACGTGAAATTTATTTGGGAGGTGAAAATGTGTGGGGGTTTTTATATTGGAAAAACCCTTTCTTAAATGATACGATTTTAAAAAACAAGAGTATAAACATAGTTATAAGAAAAAAATATTTCTTAAAAAAGGGGCACTAAATATTGGTTGCCCTTCTACAAATATTTCGTTATTGGAATTCACTAGTCCCTAGGGATCCATGCGTCAATATATACGAGAATATATACTACTGAAAATAAGTTTTATCATTAGTTTAAATAAAAATTTTTTACGCTGTATATTATTTCCAAAAAAGATTAGATGATTATTTTTATTAAGCAATTTATGATACGTTGCTTTTATGCCGATAGGATTTCTAATATGTGGTGGTGGTGATGGTGGTGATGGTGGTGGTGGGGGGGGTTTTTGGTGGTGGTGGTGGTGATTGGTGGTGGTAATGTGGGGGGTGGTAGTGGTGGTGGTGGTATCTGTGGAGGGATAGTATGGGGGTGGAAATGGTGGTGGTGGAGGAGTGGTGGTGCTTTGGGGGTGGAGGTAGGGTGGTCTGTTGTGGTGGTGGTAGTGGTGGTGAAAATGATGGTGGTGGGTGTAGTGGTGGTGGAAGGGTAGTGGTGGTGGGGGTGGTGGAATTTGTGGTGGTGGTAGTGGTTGGGGAAAGGGGGTAGTGGGTGGGTGTACGCCGATTAAAAAAATATATGCCTGCTGGGTGTTCCATTGAAATGCTGTAAATGATTTTAAATGAATGGGACCTTCCACCCCCCCCCCTCATCCCCCTTCCCCCCCCCCTCTTCCCCTTCCTCCTCCTTTCCCCTTCCCCCTCCTCCTCCCCTTCCCTCCTCTTCCTCCTCCCCCTTCCCCCCCCCTCCCTCCTCCCCCTTCCTTTCCTCTTCCCCCCCCCCTTCCCCCTCCCCTATTAAATCATTCGCCACCTCCACGAAGAGGGGGATCTCCACCCCCCTCTGTCTGTCTGTCTGTCTCTCTTCTCACTGGGGTAGGTTAAGAGTACCTACATTTGTTTTGCAAGTTAAGAGTTGTTACCCACCTTTGATCATTGGAAAGCCTTACCTATCATTACATTATTTTTTATTATTATTATGAAATATACAAATAAGGAACGGGATAAAGTTGGAGTCATCTGTGGGCCAGAATTTCATTTGGTTGCCTGACTATTTCATCGTTTTGTTATGCTTACGAACATGTTCCATACTCGAGTCATTCTAGGAATGAGTGATCTCAGATGGGTGTTCTGGAAAAAGTTACAGCCAGAGTGGGCTGTTTGCTGCCCGTCTTGTGGTACAGAAACTGTTTTCGACGTCAGAAAAGTGAAATAAATTTAGCCCCTTTGACATTATTGGCCTTGTACAAAAAGCAAGGAAACCCCACATGCAATCCTATTTATCTCTCTCTCTCTCTCTCCCCTCTCTCTCTCTCTCTCTCTCTCTCTCTCTCTCTCTCTCTCTCTCTCCTCTCTCTTTTTTTTTTTTTTTTTTGGTTCTCTACTTCCCTTCACTCTTTTTAGCCCAACCCCCAGACTAATCTCCGGGGAGGACCTCCAGTCCTTCAGATTTGTGCATGTGAATCATCCACTTGCTCGTCCTGTTTGTCATCCTCCGCGTCATCTCCCGCCCATGTCCAACCTTGGGAAACCTCCAGGATACCTATTCAGGTTTGACAACATCTAGGACGACTAACACATCCCCAGTTGGGGGGAAAATACTTCCCATCCCCCAACTTATTCCCCAAGATCTCCCCCCAAGCCCATCCTCTCAGCCTTCACTCCTCCCCAAAATCACATTCCCACTATTTCATCAAAAGTCTGGTACTGTTACTGCTTGGGCAATGGCAGTGGATGAAGGAGAAAATGGTAAAATGGCTAAGTGGGTAACGAAGTGTGGCGGGCTCTCTTTATCAAGTGAATTTTACCCTTTTAAAGGGAAAATCATAGGGGGAAAACCCCCCAGGGAAAACTCTAGGAATGTCTTAAAGACTCCCTTGAAAGCAACACCTCGGATGTATTCCAAATGTGACCGAGCAGGGTACGCCTCCAAAAGGGGCCTAGGATGTACACGCTGCAGATATACAACAAAAACATCCCCTTTAAAATCCCTACTCCAGCACCATCTCCAACACCATTAACGGCACAACACCCTACTCCAGCACCATCTCCCAAAACCATTAACTCGCCTTCAAAGACCACAACAATGTGTCTACCGCATCTGCTAGGAAAAAGATAGGATGGATAATGAGAACAAACAAAACTAGGGATGCCAACCCCATGATGATTCTCTTGAAATTGCTTGTTTCTCTAGGCTGGAATACTGTTGTACACTAACCCCCCCCTTAAAGGGCTGGCGAAATTGCTGACCGGGAGATTAAAGAACTTTCACGGCCCAAGTACGATAAGGCACCTAAATTACTGGGAACGGTTGAAGTCCCTTGATTTAGTTTTCCCCTGAACGCAGGCGGGAGATACATGATAATATACACTTGGAAAATCCTAGAGGGGTTATCCAAACTTGCACAAGAAAATCACTCCCTATGAAACAAAAGACTGGCAGGGATGCAAAATTCCCCCGATGAAAAGCAGGAGTGCCACAGTACACTGAGAGACAACACAAAAGTGTCCGGGGCCCAGAATATTCAACTGCCCATCAGCATATATAAGGGGGGTTACCAACAGACCTCTGGCTATCTTCAAGAAGGCACTGGACAGGCACCAAAGTCAGTACCTGACCAGCCGGGCTGTGGTTCGTACTTCGGGTTTTCGTGCGGCCGGCATAAAAGGCTGGTTGATCAGACCCTGATCCCCACGACCATGGGCTGAGACCGATCCCCGGGGGGGTTAACCCTCAAAACCCTCAGGTATACTCCAGATAACACCCTACTTCAGCACCATTTTCCCAAATCCATTAACACTACCCCCCTTACGAACAACACAGACACAACCACTACTATCTCTACTGACAGAAGCACCACTACACTACAGACACCACCCCCCCCAAACCCCTACCATTACCACTACCATTACCAAGTCCCAAAAACTACCAACACACGTATCTATTCATAACAGATTTGCCACAGGCAGATGTCACCATATTTTACAAAACCACAATTACTGCATCAGAATTCCCACACTGCACAACCTAAAAAAGACGGTCACACTACCCATACTGATGCACCAACATACCACTTCCAAATAAAAGCAACAAATGCATATCTACTGAACCCAATATCATGACTCACGAAATCTAATGTTTAGTGCAAAAAAACCCGGGGTGGGGGGGTTTGCACTCGCGGGAAGTCGTAAAACCGGGAGCGCGTAAGCCACGGGGCCAGCTGGCCACAAAAAAGATTCACCCAACTAGGCGTATAAATATACCTAGTTGGATAAATCTTATTTAAACGGGCCCCAGTGGCTTACGCGCTGCCTTGGATTTTTGCGACCCGCCGCGAGAAAACCCCACCCTTACCGTGGGGTAAGCCAATATCATTCTAACCTCACATCAACACTATGCATCGTTGAATAACCGGAAACTGACACACAAATGCACAGAAACCAAAACTTAAAACCACATCAATTTTCGTACCAATACAAGTTACACATGGGATGGAAGGTGCAACAGTAGATAAGGAAAGATAACGGAACGGGTTGGAACCCTAGTAATACCATATTGACGTATATAGTAACCATGATCGAGAATCTTATAAATGCATGAAAAAAAAAAATAATGGGTGAAAAAGACAATGAAGAAAAAGAATCAGAAAAAAAGAAAGCAGGGGGTAATTATACTGAGAAAAATTCGAAGAAGAAGAAGGCAGAAAAAAGAAAGAATCTGAAAGAATCAATTGAACAGGTTCACAGAGGAATTTGGAAAACACGAAGGAGAGACTGGTGGAAGCTGGAGTGCTAAAGAAAGATGACAAATTTGGGAGCAGTAATAAAACGTGGGGAAGTATTAGAGGGCGTACACAAATAACCCGAACATAGCAGAAAATGACGACGTTTCGGTCCGACTTGGGCCATTGATTAGTCACACACCAATGTTAGAGTGTGATAGTTAGCGGTAATCGGACCAAAATCCCTAAGTTTGTTTCTCCTCTTGCGGGTTGTTAGAAATATTGTTCAGACAATTGTGCCCTTTTTTTCTGTATTCGGGGGGATGAGGAGAGACAGCCAGTGGACAAATATAACAGACGCAAACTTCAGTGACAGTCTTTAGTACTGCAAAATACTATTAAGGAAATATAAACACATAAGCAGTATAATGTGATCCTTAACTGACAACGTTTCCCCACACAGTGGGCTTGGCCCAAACAGATTTACCTGAGTGAAAGGTAGTGAATATTTATAGGATGGAGTCAGGTGGAGAATGCTGGGTAGGTTGGACGTCCTTATCAGATCGAAATTTGTCAAAAAAGGGATAAATTATACTGCTTATGTGTTTTTTTTTCCTTTGTTGGTATTTTATACCATTTATATCTAACTTAGGAAAGGAAAAATGATGGTAAATGAAATACAAGCAGGAGAAGGACACGGTAGAAGTAAATAGTTTTTTTTTTTAATAAGAAGATATTCAATATAATTTTCAGAAATGTATCAATGAGAGACCGAATGATACGAGAGAAGGTGTTTTTGAAGGAACTCAATCCTGAGGAAGAATGAGGGGGAGAGAGAGAACGGAGGATAAGGCAGAGACCAACAGAATGTAAGGGTCGGAAAAAGAAGCAGACTAAAAAAACCCAGAACTATTCATCAAGCAAAGGGGAAAGGAACTGCGGGGCAGCCACGACTTAAAAATGAATAGTTTTTTCCTCCACCACCGCCCTCCCCCACCCCCGATCCCATTCTCCCAACTAAACCCCTCCAGCCTAAAACACCTAAGTGGATGCAATAAGTCACAGAAAAAAGGAAAATCAAATATAAAAACCCCCTTTGGGAAAAATAAAAAATTTAACCCTCTCGTGATTTCTCACTTTCCCTTGATAATGTGAAAATCACGAAAGCGCTTTGGGCTCACTCACTATTTCTTCACAGTGGTTGTTCCCCACCTAAGTGGATCCTTCCATGCCTGCAGATAGCGGGAAAAGGATCAAAAGCATAAAAAAATAGACACTGGAGATAAATGGTATGACATACACACACACACACACACACACACACACACACACACCCCCCCCCTTATTTTAATAGGGGTTTAATTTTTTTCTAAAAGTATATTTTTACCAGTATTCATATAAACAAACATGACACACACTCTGGTTCGAAGAATGGCACTTATGTTTGGGAATCGTTTTGAAAATGTTTCGCCACACAGTGGCTTCCAGTCAATGAAAAGAAGCGGAGTAAAGCGAGGGGGGTTTAGGTAATCATTCATAGTGGTATCAGTGCGTTCAGTCAGTCTTGAAGAAAGTACGACATATGGTTGAAGAAGTGGCTAAAAACGGTAGTCAGGTGACAAAGTAGGGGGGAGGGGAGTCTCAGGGGAACCATCCATTAATAAAAATAAAAATAATATAATAAATTTTATTTACTGCGGTACATAACAAGGTATACAGGGCTAGAAGCATCTAATACTGTTTATGAAAACCCCTTGTTATCAGAGCATTTTTGGGGAAATTAAGTCAGTTTTGTCCCAGGATGCGACCCCCCAGTCGACTAAACCCAGGTACCTATTTTTTTTGATGGATAAACATAGACAACTATCAACTGGTGTAAGGAAACACGTCCAATGTTTCACCCCTTCCCAACGAACCCGGACCCTCACCGTGTGAAGCGAAAGGTTTTTCCACCGGTCTTCGCGGGAAGGGTTTGGGCAAGTATTGAAGAATTCCTTGTAACAAGATCCCCTGATGTTGCGTTACGTTTGATAAATGGTTTTTAAAACCATTTATCCCTACTGTGTTTTCTTCAAATTTATGGACTGAACCAATCGATTCCTGGCTGAAGACTGATTACCTCAAACTCCTTCTCTCCTTACATCGTTCTTCTTTGTATTGGGCTGATGAAACTGTGTGGCGAAACGTTTCTTCAATAAAGTTTCCCATATGTTTCATAAGTCTCTTTATTCTTCAACTTGTCGAGTTTCTAAGACATTTATCATACATAACAGTCTGGTACGTTGTCCGTGGAATCCGCTCTGTCCTGTCCTTGGTAATCGTTGAAGTCGCCTTGCACTGTCCAATTCCTAACGTTTCATGGTAAATTATCTTCATTTGGCCCAACTGCACTGCCCTTTGCACCACCAGGTGCTCACATGGGTGTTTGCCCAGGACAACCTCCGGGGGCCGCGCCCACTAAAGGGGACTCAACTGTAGGGCACTAAACCCCTCCAATATATGTCCATCCAGCTGATGGTGTCTACTTCAGTACTCTGAAATAATATTCTACTGGCAATATAAATGCAACACATGACTGGGTCTGTCATATTTTTGGGGTTTAAAGGTCGCTTTGTTATCATCTTTTGATCACAAATTGTAATGATTCTCCAGCATTTTAATTTGAGTGTGAAAATAGTGTTGTGCAAAAATATGCTTAGGCAGGACAAGTACCAAAAAACACTTGTCCTTTTTCCCCCAAAACGGAAACCACGTCCACCACTGGCAGTCTCTCCTGGGGAAAACTTCGCCACGTTAGGTTTTTTTTTTAGGGTTTAAAAGGTTAGGGAAAAGGGGTTTCCCAACTTTTTTAAAGCTAAGAGCTGTTAACATCAGCTCTTTTAAAAAGGCTCGCTATTAGAAAGGAAGGATCAAGCCTGCAACTCTTTTGCACTGAATATACCACACGGGATAGTGTTTCATATCAATAAAATAAAATGATAACCCTGCCAGTGGGCTGAAGTTTGCTTTTGTGGGGGATGAATTAGTCTCGTAAAAAGAAATATATAAACTAACACCCATATTGCCTTTCTGTCCTCTCTCGCACACACACACACACCCCCCAAGGGCGGGTTTATAACCCAGCACATCTCCTGAGGCTCACATCAACCAAATAACTGATGCAGCATATGGGCGCCTAGCAAATTTAAAGAATATTTTCCCGACCTCTCAATAAGGAATTGTTCAGGACCCTGTACACCGTGTACGTCAGGCCTATATTAGAGTATGCAGTACCAGTTTGGAACCCACACCTAGCCAAGCACGTAAGAAAATTAGAAAAGTGAAAAGGTTTGCCACAAGACTATCGCTGAGATAATGGGCATGTCCTACGAGGAGAGGTTAAAAGAAATCGATCTGACGACACTCGAGAACAGAAGAGATGGGGGGAATGGAATAGGAGGTAGGTTATTGAAAGCGGTGAAAATTTTTTACGAGGATATGAGGCTCAGGTTAGAGTATGTAGGAGAGGGAGTTTTTTCCCAGAAAGTAGGCCTTAGACAAGGATGGGGATGTCACCATGGTTGTTCAATATATTTATAGTTGGGTTGTAAGATAAGTGAATGGGGGGTCTTGGCAAGAGGTGTGGGGTTAAAAAAAAAGTCTAACAAAAAGGGGGAGTTATCCGTTGTTTTTGCTGATGACACTGTGCTTTTGGGAGATTCTGAAGAGAAGTTGCAGAGGTTGGTTGATGAGTTTGGTAGGGGTTAAAAAAAGAAAATTAAAAGTGGATATAGGAAAAAGTAAGGTAACGAAAGATTGGATATCAGATTGGAGGGGGGAGTATGGGGGGGTGAATGAATTCAGATATTTAGGGGTGGGCGGTCAGAGATGGGTCTATGAAAGATGAGGTGAATCTAGTTTACGAGGGAAAAAAAGGTGAGTGGTGCACTGAGGGTCTTTTGGGGACAAAGAACTTAGTCCATGGAAGCAAAGATGGGAATGTATGGGGAAATTATACCAATGCTCTTATATGAGTGTGAAGCATGGGTGGGGAATGTTGCAACAAGGAGAAAGGGTGGGGGCAGGGAGATGTCGTGTTTTAGGGAAAAGGGGGTGTGAATATAATGCAGAGAATTCGTAGTATGGAAATTAGGGGGAGGGGCGGATTACCAAAATTATTATCCAGAGGGCTGAGTAGGGTTTGTTGAGGTGGTTCGGACATGTAGAGAGGGAGGAACAAAAAAGAATGTCTTCGAGTGTATAAACCTGTAGTGGAGGGAAGGCGGGAGGAAAGGGAGGGAGGGTAAAGGGGGTTTTGGTGGGGGGGTTTGGGACCCAGCAAGCATGCGTGAGGGTTAGATAGGTGCGAATGGAGACAAATGGTTTTTAGGACTTGACGTGCTGTTGGGTGTGAGAAGGGAATTTTAAGGGATTCAGGGAAACCGGCGGGCCCAAACTTGAGTCCTGGAGATGGGAAGACAGTGCCTGCATTTGAAGGAGGGGTGTTAATGTTGCATTTTTAAAACTGTAGTGTAAGCCGCCTCTGGCAAACAGTTTTGGGAGTGAATGATGATGAAAGTTTTTCTTTTTCGGCCACCCTCCCTTGGTGGGAGGGGCCGATGTGTAAAAAAAAAACAAAATAAAATACTAAGAGGAATCGACAAGGTGGACAGAACCAGGATGTTCCAGAGAGGGACACAGCAACAAGGGGTCCTTGGGCGTTGAAGACCCTATGAGTCACAGGGATGTTTGGGAAATATTTCTTCAGTCACAGACTTGTCAGGAAATGGAACAGTCTGGGAAGTGATGTAGTGGGGCAGGATCCATACATGGCTTTAAAAAAGGTAAGATAAAGCTCATGGAGCAGGGAGAGGACCTAGTAGCGACCAGTGAAGAGGTGGGGGGCCCGGAGCTTGACCCTGCAACCACAACTAGCTGAGTAAAAAAAACACACACAACACACACACACACACCAGGCCTCGAGGTGGATCAGGTTCTGATCAACCAGGCTGTAACTGCTGGCCCACTCAAACCGACGTAAAAACACAACTCCGATCAGGTACTGACTTTAGGGCTGTCCCGGGCCTTCTTGAAGGCACCAGGGGTCTTTGGTAATCCCCTTATGTATACTGGGAGGCAGTTGAACAGTTGAAGAATATTTTGTTTCTCTTTGTGTACTCGTGGCACCCCGCTTTTCATTGGGGGAAAAGTTTCATCTCCCGCTGATTTTTTCTTTCACTGGGAGTGATTTTTATGTGCAAATTTGGTACCAATCCCCCTAGAATATTCCAAGTGTATATTATCATGTATCTTTTCACCTGCGTTCCCGTGAATACAAATGAAGGAACCAACCGTTTCCAGTAATTTA